>VIAB01009754.1:0-18879 GCA_009801035.1 Oophaga pumilio | reverse complement strand
TGGACGGGATAGTACGTCAGATGTCAGAGAGGGGTTAAAAAGAGTCTGAAAGGGGTTACAAATGTCACTTCAGTGCATTCAATGCCCACTATTCCACACAATCATGGGAGTCAATGGGAAATCCAAGCATTTTTCTGGCAGACTCAATAAGGAGGTCTGAGGGACAGTGAAAATGTCGAAAAAGATGGAAAAAGTTCTGAATGAAAAGAAAACAGCATGCGGAAGACCCCTGGAAGCATCTCTGACTTCCAGATTGCTGTTGTGAACAATTTTGTCACACTTTTACTCCACTTTAAGGACTGACAATAAAACATTCAAATAATCGACGAGAATTTGGAGTTTACAGGAAAAAAATGTTAAAAAACATTCTTTCCTATATAATGACTTGTATATAAGGCAACATTTTAAAAGGATTTAAAAAAAATAATAATTTAAGTAAAGCAAAATGTACTTATTTTATTTCTAAATTGGAAATTTCAGTATAATTTATGAAGGAAGCAAGAACTGCCGAAAATGTGAAGGAAGAGGCACTTAGATACACGCTGTATTAGACATAAAGAAGGACCTCAAACACATTTTGTTCAAATTGTCATGCAATGGTACTCCTAGACTCATAAAGGCTATGCAATAAGTGCAAAGCCTGCCAAAAATTACAGGCAGGGTCTTCCATACACCCTTGAAGGCACCAACTGCCGTACCTCATTGAAATTTTGTGAACAAAGTATAGTTGTGGTACTCCTACTCTCATAAAAGTTCTGCACAGTGCAAAGCCTGCCAAAATTTACAAGCAAGGTCATCCATACACCCTTTAAGGCACCAACTGCAGTATCTCATTCAAATATTGTGAACGAAGAGTAGTTGTGGTACTCCTACACTCATAAATGCACACATAAATACACAGTACAAAGCCAGGAAAAAAATATAAACAGGCTACTTGGTCATTATGCAATAACCCTGCTGTAACTAAATAAGTACAGTAAAATGCAAAAGTGCAGGGTTTTTGCTCATTTTGTCTCTTGTAGGTTTTGTATGTTTTATGGCCAATGTGAACATGCGTTTATGTGCTGCATGTATACCAACTCAGGCCAAGCTCAATTTTTATGTTTTTTTTTTACCTGTCATTAGGGCCTGGATGCTGGGATGGTGTCAGGAAATTGGCCCAGGTCTTTAATAGTGTACTCCTGCCTGTGCTGTGTGTCTCCCTCACCTCCCCTCCTCCTTTGGGCAAAGAAGCTTGCCCCCTGCTGCTAGTATTGTCTGATGGGAATTTTTCCAACATATTTTCCACAATGACCTTCTGCTATAGCAGTAGACCTATTTTATATAGCAGTAGACTATGCTATTTTAGTAGATCTCTCTGCCTCAGGAAGGAATGATTCAAGATTCTTCTTGTAGCGTGGGACTAGCAGGGTGAACAACCATTACTCTTTTTTGGCCAAAATGAATGCATCGCCAAGGTCAAGGGAAAGGCAGAAGAACATAAAATCTGCCATGTGTACCAAGGTCCTTAAAGCCAGCACTTCCCTGTCTCTCTACGATGGTGACTACTCTCCATCTCCTTCTCCTCCATCGCTTCATCCTCATTCCCCTCGTAGGAGAGATATGATGAAACTTGTGTGGGTACTATCCTATGTTGTGCTATCTCTTCCTCCTCCTCATCTTTCAATTCCTCTTTTTTACCAAACCCGTGCTGAGCAAATTAATTAAGGCTGAACTCCCTTTCTCATGTATTCCTCCATCTTCATCTGGTCTGCATGTAAAGCTTCATGTTTAATTGTCATCAGTGACTGTTTAAGTAGGCACAAAGGCAGGATTGTTGCCCTGATGATGACATCATAGCTGATCACCATCTTTGTGGCGTCCTAAAAGTCTTGGAGAACTGCACAAATATCAGACATACATGCCCACTCTTCAGTTTTTATGTGAGGAGGCTGACCATAATACTGATGGATGTGTTGAAGCTGGTATTGCACAACTCGCCTCTACTGCTTACAAATCCTTGCTATCATGTGCAGTGTGGAGTTCAAACTTGTGGTGATGTTGCACACCAGTCGGTAAGCTCAAACTTGCATTTGCTGCTACAGCACTAACTGAGTGGCAGCAGCTGTAGCTGACTTGTGGAAGTGGCTGCTGACGTGTCATCCCTTGGAATCTCTGGCAAACTGCTGAACTACCAAGTTGAGCATGTGGGCCAAGCATTGTACGTGTATTGCCTTGTCAAGCTTCACAACCACCACCATGTTACAACCATTATCACACCCGACCATGCCTGGTTGTAGGTTCAGCAGTGAGAGCAGTGTTATTCCTTTCAATAACTGTACCATGGTGGGCCGTTTGTCTCCTAGACAAATTAGTTTCAGCAGAGCCTGTTGCTGCTTCGCTGTGGCAGTGCTGAAGAGCTTCCAGCTGATCTGTGCTCTGAGAAAGCACATCGGAGATGGAGAATGAAGAGTAGTAGGAGGTGGTGCAGAAATTGGTGTAGGAGGTGGAGGAAACTCTGATAAAAGTAGCACCTTCAATCCTCAGCGTCTGTAACACATGTGCCATGCCAGGGCGGGACTCGGTCTTGACCTCCACAATTTTCATCCAGTGTACAATCAGAGAAATGTAGGATTCCTGGCCACAAGCACTTGTCCATGTGTCATTCGTTAAGTGGACAATCCCAGTAACCACGTTGGAAAGATGATGTTCCTGGACACGTGCTGGTATAAGGCGAAATTGCACACAAAGTTCTATAGTTTATATGACAATAGTCAATTTTTGAACAACCAAATTTGTACACCTGTAGCAGGCCAATTTGTTTTTTATTTTAAACCAATAAAATTTCACACAAAGCAGGTTCTACAATATTTAGGACAATAGTCAATTTTTGGAACAATAACATTTTGTGAACTGTACCAGGCCAAGCGGTTTTTAATAATTTTAAAGCACCATAAATTTACACAAAGCATGTTAAACTCTATGGATAACTAATTGAATCCATTAAAAAATTTTGGAAGATTTTTTTAAGTTTTCTATACCACGGTAATGTAACGATAACCATGTTAAACTGTATAGATGACTAATTGAATCAATAAAAAATGTTGAAACGTTTTATTTGTGTTTTATATACCACCATAATGTAACAATAACCACGTTAAACTGTATAAATGAACAATTGAATCCATTAAAAAATTTTGAAGGTTTATTTTGAGTTCTATATACTACCATAATGTAACAAGAACAGCATTAAAATATATGGATGACAACTTTAATTCATAAACAGTTTTGAAAGTTTTTTTAGTTTTATATAACATCACAATAAAACAAGATCTGCATTAAACTGTATGGATGACTTATTTAATCCATATAAATTTTTTGGAAGTTTTTTGGCGTTAAACTGTATGGATGAATTCATAAAAAATTTTGGAACTTTTTCTTAGTTTTATTTACCATCATAATGTAACAAGAACTGTGTTAAACTGTATGGATGACTAAATTAATCCATAAAAAATTTAGGAAATTTTTTGGAGTGTTACATATCACCGAAATTTAACACAAAGCACATAATACTATATAGATGATTGAATTGAATCCAAACAAATTTTTCAATGCTTTTTTGGAGTGATATATACTGCCAAAATATAACAGAAAGCACCTAATACTCTATTGATGACTAATTGAATCCAGAGAAATTTTTCCACATTTTGTGTTATATAGTTATTGAGTGTTATATACCACACTAATGTCACAGAAAGCATGCAATGCTTTATGGATGAGCAATTGCATCCAGACAAAATTTTCAACGCTTTTTGGGAGTGTTATGCACCACTCTAATCTCACAGAAAGCACCCAATACTATATGGTTGACTAATTGAATCCAGACAAATTTTTCAACACTTTTTTGAAGTATTATATACCACTGAAATTTACCTAAAAGCATATAATACTGTATGGATGACTAATTGAATTTAAAGAAATATTTCAACACATGTTTGAAGTGCTATTTACCTCCGAAATGTACCTGAAAGCACATAATACTATATGGATGAGTAACTGAATTCAGAAAAATGTTTCAACTCTTTTTTGAGTGTTATGTAACACAGAAAAGTACCACAAAGCATGTAATACTGTATGAATGAGTACTTGAATCTAGCAAATCACAGTAATGCAATCTCCAAGATGGCTATGGCATTACAGTGACTCACAGGCAATCCCGCGCATGCTTATTGGCCTTGTAACATGTGGAACAGGGTTTTGAGTTTTAAATTCGAGCACCGGCTAATGATCGCCGAGTGCCAAGCACTTCCGATCACCCAGATACTAGAGTGATATCCATTAGAGGAAAGCATCCAGCAGCAGGTCCGTGAGAGTGTTGATTAAAAACAAAAATTAATTATGTATTCATTAAAAAAGACAAAAAAAAGAGGGCGAATGGGGCAATCTCTGAGAATTATGCCCAGTTAGTCCAGTAGATCACTTTGGTGAACTGGAAAAACTACTTTTTCTTCGATTGATAACCGAGTATAACCAAGCACGTTCTCTCATCCCTAGAGAAGAATAAGAGTAAAATTCCATTATTTATTTGGTACAATTAAAATATAGTGATGCAGTGTATCAAATTAACCAATGTGTTTCATAATGTTCTTATTCTTGATAAGAATATCTTCTTGGCATCAAGTATAAGAACGTTTTTACGTCTCAAACGCATTAGATAATTTGATGCACTGTATCAATATATTTTAATTTTACCATATAAATAATGGATTTTAACCACTAATCTACTCAAGCTAAAACTTGACCATTTGGGTTTCTCTTGAATGATATACTGAACAAATATTACTGTTAGTTAACGTATATCTCGGAACAAAAGATGCACTTTTTTTCCTCCACATTTGGGAGGAAAGTGTGGGGTGCGTCTTATTGTCCAAATGTAACATGTGGGGAGGGGGAAGCGGCGGAGTGGGATCGCACTGGGATCGCACTCTCAGGAGGCAGGAGAATGTAATCGCTGCAGGAATCCGGTGCTGGGGAAACCACATGGTCTTGATGCTTAAAGTGAAGGAATAATAATAATCTTTATTAATAATAATCTTTATTTTTATATAGCGCTAACATATTCCGTAGCGCTTTACAGTTTGCACACATTATCGTCGCTGTTCCCAATGGGGCTCACAATCTAAATTCCCTATCAGTATCTTTTTTAGGAGTGTGGGAGGAAACCGGAGAACCCAGAGGAAACCCACGCAAACACGGGGAGAACATACAAACTCCTTGCAGGTGTTGTCCTTGGTGGGATTCGAACCCAGGACTCCAGCGCTACAAGGCTACAGTGCTAACCACTGAGCCACCGTGCTGCCCGAATGAATGACTAATGAATATTCATTAGTCACTTCCCCGCCCACCTGTCAGCGCTGAGCAGTGAGCAGGGAGCAGCAAATAAATATTCCTTCACTTAAACAGCGGACCCACATGGTTTCCCCAGCTCTGGATTCCTGCAGCGGCTGGGGAGCTTGTTTGTCCAGTAGAGACAGAGGCGGCAGGAGCAGGGTGCTACAGGAGAGATCGCCGCATACCTGACAGCGCAACCCAGGCTGTGCTGATGCTGATGCTGTATAGGACCTGTGTGACGTAATGAAGAGGGAAGGCTGGAGCATCACATGACAGCACAGAGCCCTGCCTCATCATGATGTCATCACAGGTCCTGCAGACACCGCATGAGAAACAATGCAGCTTCCTCTTCCACAACCTGTAGTGAGTTAATAAGAGGGAGGGCTCTGTGTGGTCATGTGATGCTCCCACCCTTCATTACCTCACTATAGGTCCTGTCAGCTGTAGAGAGAGAGACTTTTGTTTTTCTAGATTGGCTGGCTGCAGGACCTGCACTGAGCACAGTGAGCACAGCCTGTACAAGTAAGAATTAATGAAAAGTTTATTAATTACAACCCATAAAAATGCACTCTGCCACTCCTGTGGTGAACTATAACTCCCAGCATGCCATAGGATCTGCAGGACATGCTGGGAGTTATAGTTTTCCCATGAGATCTTAAAGCAGCACTCCAATGTTATTTTTCAGTGCTGGAGTGGTGCTTTAAATACTGTATAAGCCCTGTGCCCCATTCTTATTCTCATCCTCCAGCATCTTCATATAGTACTTTACAGACAAACTGGTCCCGCAGCACCATCTTCTACCTGTAGCTTCCAACATAATAACATACTATTATATATAATAACACTACATATAATAGTATGTTATTTATGTTATTAAATATTTTACCACATTTTTTGCTTCAAATATTTTTTTCCTATTTTCCACCTCTAAAACCTGGGTGCGTCTTATACCCGATGCGTCTTATAGTCCAAAAATATGGTAAAGGGGGGAAATTATTTGCATTCCTTGAGTTTAGTGTATACCATTGTAAATTGAGTCACAGTGAAACTTTCTGTCTATTAATGGATCATAATTTTACTAGTATCTAGGTCTAATGCCACTGCTACCTGTGCACCCTTATAGCTTCGCCCTTAGCAGCTTCATTACTATGTAGAAAACTACATTAAAAAAGCTGTCTGTGTATAAGTGTGGTGTGGTGACTGCTGAAACTGACCAAACTGAACAAGAGAGTGACTCACTAGGAGAAGATACACAACTTAAAAAATGTTGTAGGAAGGACTTGAGCTATCCATATTGCGCTGAGCAGTGTGAACACCTCGTAATTACGTGTTCATGTTGTGCAGTGCTACAGGCTAAATAATGGGAAAGATTATTCACAGTATTTGTCTCTCTGTGTCCTGAGCAACCAAAGACAGTTGAAGCTGAAGGTGGCAATGGGCGGACCTTGATCGTTACCACTGACAATGGTCATGCATGCATAGAAAGACACATATTTCTGAGATTGTTTTCGGCAACAATTTTTAAATAAAATAGCAATTTTCAATTTTTCAAATTTTGTATCCTTAACCCAGGTAGTCATGCTTTCCAAAATAATTACGAAATAACAAGTCCCATATGTCTACTTCATATTTGCATCATTTTTCAAAGGTCATTTCATTTTGTTAGGATGTTAGAGGGGTTAAAACCTTAGCAACAGTTTCTCATTTTTTCAACAAATTTTCAAAACCTGTTTCTTTAGGGACCTATTCAGATTTAAATGGTCTCCCCAAAAGTGATACCATTTTAAAAACAAACCCCCAAAAAAATACTTTGAAACTGTTGTCAGGAAACTTTTTAACCCTTCAGGTGTTGCACAGGAATTAATGCAAAGTAGAAAAAATACATTTAAATTTTAAATGTTGCATTTGCCTAATTTTTTTTCACTTTTACAAGAGGTAACACCAAAATGTGGACCCAAAAGTTTGTTAACCAATTTCTTATGAACACGTTGATACCCAACTAGTGATGAGCGAGTATACTCGTTGCTCGGGTTTTCCCGAGCGCGCTCGGGTGATCTCCGAGTATTTGGAAGTGCTCGGAGATTTAGTTTCTGTTGCCGTAGCTGCATGATTTGCGGCTATTTGACAGCCAGAATACATGTGGTGATTCCTTAACAAATAGGCATTCCTCACATGTATTCAAGCTGTCCAGCAGCCATAAATCATGCAGCTGCGGCAACAGAAACTACATCTCCGAGCACTTCCAAATGCTTGGAGATCACCCGAGCAACGAGTATACTTACTCATCACTATACTCAACATGTAGGCAAAAAGTTCTGTTTGGACAAACGGCAGGGCTTGTAACGGAAGGAGAAATATTTGAATTTTGAAACACAAATTTGTCTGAAAGAGATGGTGGCCACCATGTCGCATTTGCAGGGCACCTAATGTCCTTAAACAGCAAAAACCCAACACAACTAATCCCATTTGGGAAACTACACCCCTCAAAGATTTTATTCAGGGGTATAGTGAGGTGAGAATTTTGAACCCACAGGTACTGCACAGAATTTGGTAACATTAGGTCGTCATATTGAATATGAACTTTTGAAAAAACCCTACTGGCACATCTCCAGACAGGCAGTGTAGGAAGAATGGAAACACAGCAGATCTATGAGAGGAGAAGAGCTGATAGAAGGGTTTGTGATATGACACAGCTGAACTCAGCTGTGATGTGCCTCCCCCACACTATCTCATGGGGGAAGTTAGACCAGGAGAGCAGAGCTGTATCATTACACACACAGAGAAACCTGCTTTAAACTATTGTGGGGAGGTGTTCTATTTCCTTTGAGTGTTGATGCCTTCCTATGATTGGTCAACATCATGCAGAAAAAAGAAGTACCAGCGCCCAGTGAACACTATCTGATAACATCCACTTAACTTAACAAAAATTAGCTCATTGGTGGTCAAATTATTTGATTGATGATAGCTGTGCAATTGAGAGGAAAATTTTAAAACTGTAAGAAAAAAAAGTTTATTCCACTTTGCAACCAATATTACATATTGTGTCTAGTTCAACATGAAAAAATTAGTGAAACGTTCTCTTAAAGATAAGCCCAGGAGCTCTTATGGTCAACAGACTAAAAGACAACATCGTTACCTCCCACCTTTCTGCTAATCCTTGCATTCTGTAGGGGACCCAACACTGTTTCTTACAATACTGTAACAGCATGAAACAGAAAGAGCTTCACATTCAGACAAGATCATATTAGCTCTGTAATTTCATGCTGTGTTCTCTACCAAAACTTGCAAACTAAGCTTTGCAAAATACATAATGACACAGATACGTTAGCTACTAAATCTACAGCCAAATAGAGAACTCACAGTCTGCTACCTGTAATACATGTATAGACTAGTATAAAATAGTACTGAATATGCCAGCACTCTAGGGTTATATTCCAAGCTTAAACAGTAACTGTCCTTTTAATTTTTATTTCATAGGGAAAGTGGAGCAAAAGGCAGACAGACATTTTGCAACAATATGATAGTCTTTTTAGGAGGACTTGCTGCAGAATGTCTTATATTTTGGGCACGTGTCTACCTTTAGCTTCTCCCTCCTCCTCCCCATTCTCCATAAAATCTTATGAGTAGCAACTGTCATTTTATTTCCTATCTCATTAATGTGAAAATTTGTCTTCACTGACTACAAATTTTAAAGATTTTGCCCACAAACTTAAAGTGGAAGATCAGTTCAGGAGGTGAAAAAGACAGATTTATCTGCTAAAATATATTACAAAGTTTCTTACCTTCATGTGCGCTATTGATTTATGAACTAAAATTAAAGCGACAATTACTTTTTTAAATTAAAGAAGACATCTCTGAGGACATATTTTTGCTCCTATTTTCCTCCATCTTATGTTTATCAAATTCAAATGCTAACCAAAACCAAAAAATATCATGGTCTCCTGGTCCTGCCCACCTAGATGTCTTTTTACCCAGGGGAAAAAATTATGCTGGCATGTAATCAATATAAGTTGCCAGCCCTTCTGCAGTGTAATGGATGTAGTGCTCTCTTTTTCACAGGAGAAAAGTTTCCAACATATTTACCTCCTGACCAACTACATCATCATATCTGGGTAATATTTGGCATGCATTACATTTGCCCTAGGAAATCTCTCTAACAGATGAATATAGTGGAGAATTATTTTCTTTATAGTTCCCCTGTAAAAATATTATCTGAATGTTCAATGGATTTGCAAAATCTAAAATATATGTTTAATTTTGTTTTTCAGGTTCAATAAACACATAGACAAGATCAAAAAATGGGGAAAATAAAATGACCATGTCCTCCTACCATTCCAGCACCATCGCTTCAGTGGTCCTTACCAACCTCTGCCTACTTTCTGCAGCTATCACTTGCAGGTGGCCGCATAGCCACTCACATACCATACAAGCAAGATAGTGACTGGCTGCAGCAATCAAGTGAAAGATGTATGGCACTAGATCAGAGGCAGGAAGTACGCAGAGATTATGGAGTGTCAGCACTGGATCTACAGGGATCAAAGAGGTGAATTAAATTTATCATTTAACTCATTCTCTGCTCTCGACTTATTAATGCTAAATCCCAGAAAACTTCTTTGTCTTAAGATTTATGTTCCATAAAGTAATTTCGAGGGCAGAAAAATAAGTTTTTGGAACTTATTAACTTTATATTTACATGGGAAAACAGCCATCTGTTGTAACATTTGTCTCAATCAGAACAAATCCAGTAAGACCATACCACTCAGCATACAACGAGCACAGAGAGATCACATGATTCATACAGAATCAGAATTGCAGTCTATTACACTATGTACAAGAAACTTTTTGTGTTCTGTATATATAGCTACAAGCAGGTGAAAAGTGGCTTTGCTTTCTCTCTAAGGTTCCTGCAGGACATCTGAAAGCTACTACACAACTTTTTGTGCTTGGACTTTTCACATGCATGTTTAAAGATGTCCTACAGAAAAAGCAAATAAACTACGTAAAGCCTTGTAGAAGCTGTCTACAAAGCACTCTAAAGAAAGGATCTTTGTGGCATACCTGACCTTCTTATGCCCTCCACTTCACATACAATTGTCTTTATAATATTAGTTTTGCCCACAAGTTCAGATTTATGGTTTATGAGAGTGCATGTTTAATGTATAAAATATCAAAGTGAAAGATTTTTTTATTTTATTGCAGTCACGACAGTGAGACTATAAACTGTAATGATGACTATTTGGTAGTCACTAGTAGCCCATCTTTTACCAGGAAGTAAGGAGCAAGTATAGGCCAACAAACGTCTTCTAAAAGAAAATATCATTTGTGTATGTCATGAACTGTTGTCATACGAGTAAAAGCTTTTGTCAGTAGAGAGTAAAATTGTCCAGTATGGCTCGTAATTCCCCCAGCACTTTATTTTCCTGGGATATAAATGTTCTTTGCATTTAACCAAACAGTAAGTCAAAGTAATTAAGTAAAAAGTCTGAAATAAAATACTGTGAATGAAACAAAAAATATGAAATATACTGAAGAAAACCTAAAGTGTAAATGTAGAGTTTTGGAACAAATTATATCACAGAATATATCAATAATATTGTGTGTGTACTGTCACCTTTAAGCATCTGGCATCCATGTTTGGTTAACCCACATGGCACTCACATACATTCCACAAAAGACTAAAACATTTCTTAATGAATCAATTATTTAGTAATTAAATTAGTATCGGGTTAAGGCAATCATGGTACATGTGATCCATCAATACTGATTCATATAACAATTTTTGCTGTTAATATTATTACTACTACTAATAATAATAAGTGACTGTAAAAATCATCTCAGGAGTTGGTTGTTTGCTGGCATTGATGGGTTAATAATGCCAGCATGAAAAGTAAAGCTCACTTTTGTCACAATGACCTGGTGCCATCTGTTAGATTTACACATCATGTACACACCATGTACACATCATGTACACATCAGGTGGACTAAACAATTTTATTACTACAGAATGTGTCAGGAAGCTTTACACATCCCTAAATCAAGCCCACTTGGTCACTCTATACAAGTTATCACCCTCCCCCTAAATATATGGCTTATATATAACCCTATACACATAAGACATTGGAAATAAAGCTGAATAAACTGATTATGTGCCTACACAATTACGGTGACATGTTTGATATTCTGGTATCAAACATTACTTTTAAGAAATATTTTCAACACCGCAAGAAACAAACCGGACTTGTCAGGAGCTGGGTTGTATAGAATTATTGTTTCTCCATAAACTACAAAATAAATTGCTCGAAGTAAAATGTTTTTAAAATAGAATGATTCCGAAAGAGAAATTAAGAGATACGAAAAGATTCTTTGATGATTAATTTCTAGAAATAAAATGGAAGCTACACAAGATACTTATGTCTTATGTGCCCGCGCATCCTCCAAGTAAAATTATTGCACCAATTGATTTGACACTAGAATTCTCAACAAATCTGCAGCACTTGACATAAATGTCTGCTAAGGAGCACCATAATTAGTGAGAAGACCGGACATGTGTGGACCGTCATTGTAAAGAGCAACAGTTAGGATTGCTGATTTTTTCCTCCTGTATTAAGTCTCATTTCTGATGTAAATTCATACATGTTAATATGGATTAGTAGGTATTTAGTTCAACATACAGTATGCATTAGATAGAAATAACGTAGATAACTGTCATTGTATTCACTTATATTCAGTCCTCTACATAATTTCCGGTTGTTCGTGCATTATGTCTTCCGCCGATTACAAAACTATAATGTTTTGTGCATTAGCTGCAAATAATTAAGCTCAACACTTACGTACTTTTCATGCATCTTTAATTTTACTACTCCTAATAACATCAGCTTTGTTTAAAATTATAATTTGATAATTCAGTTCCTCACTTTGTTGTGACAGCATAAAGTTAATATTTAAAGAAATAAACCTTCAAAATGAGCTTGACAATACAAAATTTCGGCTACATATCAGGTTAATAGAGAAGTAACTAATAACTGAGGATTTCTTAGATTATTTAAAATAGTCTTTTTTAAAGTGAAGGTAAAAACACTAAGCTTTATTTAACAGCGATGCCTTGATCATTTAATATTTAAACAAAACCGGTAAGAAGTAAAAATTAATGGGTGTAAATTTAGGCTATAAGACAGAGCCTAATTCTGTAGGGAGAAATTTATTGAAAGAGAATTGGGGTGAAAATTGAATGCACGGAAACAAAATACTGGGAGAAGTTCATTGAGAAAAATGAAAGATGTTCATTGAGAACTGAAAATATTTTTCAACTTACCTGTAGTAGGTTGGGGGTGCTGCTTCTCTTACTCCAAAGGAGCTCTGTTCACTCTCCAGATAGTATGGAACCTGCTGGCCATGGTGGTGGATAAATGGTGAGATCTGTGGGGCTGTTTGCAAAAAAACTACTGGACTTGGTGGTACATTGTTCAAAGAATGAAGCCCGGCTAGGCTGCTTGATCCAAACGTTTCAGAACTGGCTGCATAGCTTAAGCTGGCAGAGCTGTAAACCGGTGCAGTAGCAGCAGTAAAGTCATAAGAAGTGCCCTCTGGGTAGTTAAAAATCCCTGTCCTGTTGCTCTCCACATACATTTCACCGAGTGGTCTCTCTAGTGGCAACTTCAGTGGTGGTCTGCTTATTGTCTCCAATTCTGAGGCTTGAATCTGATGCAATAAGGTTATTCCAGATGTTTTGCTGTGGAGGGGCATGGTCATAACTACTGGCAGAGAGAATGTGGCATGGCTGTTGACCGTCTTCTTGCCAGGTTGGATTCAGCACATGGATGGCCACCTGAGAACAGAACACAACCTGATGTTAGTCTGATCAGCAATCATGCTGTAGCTCAGCACTGCACAGGTATTCAGCAAGCTCTAGTAAGGAGGAGGTACAAGTGAGAGCTGAACACACCACAAAAAAAAATCCATCCTCCCTTTTTTTAACTGATTCTCTCTTTCCATCCTAGACTCATTCTTGTCGAAGTTAATCCACACAGTGATGATGGCAGATTGTCAAGCGCTGCTGTATTTAATTGACATTGGTATGTCACATCTGTGTGTCACAACTGGATTACTTTAGCTTTGATTTTTCATTTTTGCTGTGCCTTTTACTATTCTTTTTCTATGCAGTATAATACTGCAGTCCTCCTCCACGCCAATAATCACATCACCATTATTTCTGCACTCGTAGCAAACTTTCTTTCTGAACATGACTTATCTTGTTTAATGTAACTTGTGATGGAAAACACTAGATTTTGCTTGTCTGACCCTGACAGTGATTTGGTTGTAGTAGAGATGAACCAGTTCAATACAGCGGACATGCTATCTTTTCTGACTCTGTCCTTGAATATATTTTCCTCTGAATGTATGATTCCATTAGCACAGCGTTCATAAAATAGTTCTTACAGAGATTACTCGAAACCACACATGGCGGCTCTGTGGAGACTTTTTTTAAACAGACATAACTGTATGTTATATTTGTTTGTAGCAACTTGTTGCATACAACTTATAAATTACCATGCACTTGGCATGCCCTTGAGAGGAGAGAATTTTAGATCAATGGCACAGAATGATGGGAAGCTGACCAGAACAATGAAAGGTTAGCACTTACATAATATAACCGTTATCCACAGCTCAGATATATCAATGACTCACAAAAACGCCACTGATCTAAATACAAGGCAAATACATAAATATATATAATAATCATAACATCAATATCTGAAAAAAAATGATAGCAAGTGCCTTATTAAAAGGACTTGTAATTGGGTAACGAGTATTCACAGTAAGGATCATTTCCAACTGTGGGCCTGGAAGGAACGCAGGGCAATTGTAGGGCATTGTCTGCATAGGGCTTGCCGTGGACTGCCCTTGTCAGGGCTAGAGTGTTTGGAGCATTTAGAGCCTGCATAGACTTCTAAGGGTTCAATAGGGCAAGCTCGGTTAGGCTGGACAGACATGTCTTTGCAGCATTGAATGATGTTTGAAGACTCCCTCCTTTGGATTTGACAGATGGATGAGATGATTCTTTTCTTTTCATACTACTTCTCCCCTTTAGGTCCTTGATTAGAACAGACCATCTGTTTTTGGCTGACCAGTGTCAGGATTTATTTAGCTTAACTTTTTTCACACATGTAAGTGACGCTATATGTCATGCTTGCATTCATCATTATGGATTGGGCATTTGTGCTATTGCCTGCTGTGTAATATTATCTTGTGTAATTATTGGTATATCTCTTTTATCATTGTCTATTAAAGGTTATGTTTTATCTAATATCACCAACTTCTGATTTGCTTTATAATTTTGAGAGTTACCGTAACTAAGGGCCCCGTCTCACATAGCTAGATCGCTACCGAGATCGCTGCTAAACAGGGATCTCAGCAGCGATCTCGCTATGTCTGACACGTACCAGCCATCAGGCCCCTGCTGTGAATCGCTGGTCGTGTCAGAAATGTCAGGACATTTTTTTGATCGCTGGTCTCCCGCTGGCAGGCACACATCGCTGCGTGTGACAGGCCGGAGACAAGCGATCTCCTGGTAACCAAGGTAAACATCGGGTTTCCAGGTGCGGGGCTGTGCCTGGAAACCCGACGTGTACCTTGGATACCAGTGCGCTGCTGCAGGGGAGCTGGTAACCAAGGTACACATCGGGTTTCCAGGCACCGCGCAGCGCCTGGAAACCCGACTTCCTGCATCAGTGCGCTAGTATCCAACGTACACTGCGGGTAACTAGGCGACGTGCGTTGCTTGTTACCCGCAGTGTCGCTGTCCTGATCGCTGCCTGAGCTGCCTGTTTGGCAGCTCAGCAGCGATCATGTAGCGACACACCAGCGATCCTGATCGTTGTCGGGATCGCTGGTGTGTCGGTATGTGAGACGGGGGCTTAAGAGTCCCTGGAACGTAGAGATAGGACTGTCTCCGATCCCCTTTTAACTTCTTTACACCAACTATGGGCCTCACTATACAGGCTGGCAAACACCTGATGAAGAAGCAAAATACTTGTTTGTTCTGGATTTAGATAATATGATCAGGGTCATTAAATAATTTAATGTCCTGTTTAATGCAATTGTTTTCTGCCCATAGAAAACCATGTTATTGGCACCACTAGAGATGAGCGATTTTCCCGTTTTTCTGGTCGAGTCGGGTTTCACGGAACCCGACTTTCGCAAAAGTCGGGTCGAGTGAAATCGGCCGACTATAGCGAAAGATTGGCGGGTCGATCGAAACACGAAACCCAATGCAAGTCAATGGGGAAGCAAAGTCGGTAGGGAGTGGAGGACAGAAAACACACCCACAGTGCCCATTTCAATGCCAACAACATCAATCATTATTACTTAAGCTTGGCAACCTTAATTGACTTTATAATAATGTTTAGGCATGGAAAAATGGTGGTTATTTGGTTCAACTTGTGGGGGGGTAGGGATGGCTCACGGTTTTCGTGAGCCCAGGGCCAAAGAGTGTCAGTCGGCCTCTTTAACACATACCACAATTCATGATGTTCCATTATGATGCTCCCTGGCAAAACACATACTTTGCCTGGCTCACACCTTGAACCTGGTGGTGCAGTGCTTTTTACATAATTATCAGGAGTTAACAGCCCTGCTCCATAAAGTGCGAAGACTGTGCTCGCACATCCGTCGCTCGCCCGTAGACTCCAGTCACATGCAGAAGCTGCAGCAAGCTCTCAACCTCCCCAAGCAACGCCTAATCATAGATGTTGCCACAAGGTGGAACTCCACCATGCACATGGTTCAGGGGCTGTGCGAACAGAAGCAGGCTGTAATGCATTTAAGGGAGGATACACGGGCAGGTAGTTTGAGGGCAGACATGGAGTTGTCGGGTGTGCAGTGGTCAAAGCTGAAAGACCTCTGTAAAGTCCTTCAGTGTTTTGAGGAATGCACACGGCTGGTAAGCGCAGATGACGCCATCATAAGCATGAGCATCCTACTTATGCGTCTGCTCATGCAAACTTTCACGCACATTAAGGATCAGACGTGTGCAGTGGAGTATCATGACTTGGAACAGAGAAGTCTTGATGACATTCAGCCATTGTCTGCTCAGGGAACTGCCCTGAATGAGGTAGAGGCAGAAGAGGAGGAGGAGGGGGGGATGATTATGTAGGGGAGGAGGATGCTTCTGAGGGGCCAAGACAAAATGTTGGCTTTCCAAGTTCAGGTCCAAGGTTTGTGCGTGACTGGAGGGATTATAATTTGGCAGAAAGTGCTCCTACACCCACTGCTGGCAGTGCGTCACTGACATCTGGAACATTGGCCCACATGTCTGATTATGCCTTGCGGATCCTAAAAAGGGACCCCCGCATTGTCAAAATGATGAAGGATGACGACTACTGGTTGGTTGGCCAGCATCCTTGATCCACGCTATAAAGGAAAATTACAGAACATCATGCCACAGGAGAACATTGACCTAATATTGGCCAACAAACAAGCAACTCTGGTAAACCATTTGTTAGAGGCATTCCCATCTAACAGCAGCATTGCAGGTTCTACCACAAGCCGTCCTGGGCCAAATGGAAGAGGTGTTTGTGGTCCACACAGCTTAAGTGGCGTTGGAGACAGGGGTTTCATGACCATGATGTGGACTGATTTCTCACGGACACCTCACACGCTTGGTAATCAGCAATTTATAGCAACAGACAGGAGACAGCAGTTGTCAACTATGGTTACAAATTACTTCTCCTCCCCTATCGATGTTCTCCCTCACCTGTCATTCCCCTTTGACTACTGGGCCTGTAAACTGGACACCTGGCCTGAATTGGCACAATATGCTTTACAGGAGCTCGCTTGCCCTACTGGTAGGGTGCTATCAGAAAGAGTCTTCAGTGCTGCTGGATCAATACTGACAGAAAGAAGGACCCGGCTGTCGACAGAAAATGTTGATGATCTAACCTTTATTAAAATGAAGCATGCATGGGTTTCAAAGGATTTTGTCCCACCTTCCCCTCATGACACATAGGTTGTCAGCAAAATGACTCGTTGTGTCCTCGTCTTCCTCTGACTTCTCCAATTCCTCCATTTTCAGCTGTGGAACGTCCAGCATACTCCTCAAACTATGTAACTTTTTGCCACCTCTCTATCTGGGCTGCCTCCGCCACAGGGCCGGGGTCACCTCCTGGCATCCCCGGGCTAGTGCCGGTGCCCTAGTAGGTGGGGGGGTCCCACTCTGGGGCGACGGCACTGGCATCGGGTCCCTCATAGTACAAAAAAGTGGCTCTGACAGTGGGATGAGCCCACTCGCTGTCAGACACACGGGCGTACTATGAGGGGCCCTGTGCCAGTGCTGGCGCCCATGACTGGGCCCCCCCTGCTTGCTTATGGCCCCAGCACTCGCAATAGTTACCTCTCCCTGCTCCACAGCTGTGGAGTCTTGGCAGTGAAATCATTCACAGGGACAGCCACTACCAATTTTGTTAACTGATCCATGCTGGTTAAGATTTAGCTATGGCCTGTCCTGCTGGGCTCTACCTTCCAAAGCTCAATGGCATTGGCTACCATTTCGATTTGGCGTCAAATCACAATTGGATGCTGTGGCATTTTCTGGTGATGATCTTTCACACTTTTCCTAGTCACAGACGTCTGATATTCGTGGCACCATTTTTAAACGTCTCCTCTCCTGCCAATCCAATAGAATCGCCTACGGCCTGTGGCTTCTGTCTTTTGCACTCCAAAGTGACCAGGCTGATCATGATAGGCAGTGAGGACCATGTCTAGATCTCTCCTTGGCATCACAATTTGATGCAGACAAATAACGTTGATGGGATAGACGGAACTGCGATACAGCGACACTTTATTCACAAAGAACCGTTTGCGCTGTCTCCACACATAAAGTAATTGAGTGTCAGCATCGCCTGTCATAATTGTACCTGGAGGTTTTAGCCTAATTATTATTAATAAATAATTAACAATATTTCGGCAATCACTCTATTTTCAGTGTGTACTTGTATCCATCTTCTCTACTTTTTGGGTGAGATTATGGACAGGCTTACTGAGACTGAAATATATCCGAAGATTTAAAATGAGCCCAACACTGTATACAGCTGTACGCTTATGATACAGTACAGTTTGTCAACTTTATGGATTCTGGTGTAATCCATACAGAGGCTGTGAGCGTATGTCTGTTACTACGTTAATAGAGATTTACAATGACTCCCAGACTGTATACAGCTGGACGCTTTTGAAACAGTACCCTTTTTGGCACAAAGTGGTCCTCCCCCACAAATTTTTTAGCATCATTGACACCGTGAACCTTGGCCCACATGTGTGATTCTTTCTTGCGTATCTTTTCATATTCTTGTGTAATCCCGACTGAGCCTGTGAGAGTCTGTGTCTGCCTCTTGAAATATCTACAGAGATTTAGAAATTTTTCAATAGACTATATGTGATACAGTAGCCCTTTTTTGGGCCTCCTTTTTATAAAACTTCTCGACTTAAACCATTTGCAGCTGCTTAACGTACATTAGA
>VIAB01009753.1:30621-43302 GCA_009801035.1 Oophaga pumilio | reverse complement strand
CCTCTGCTCAGAACTCATCTCAAGCCCATTCACAACACTGTTCCCAAACACACTTACTAGTTCTCAGGACCCCATCCGCTAGTTCCCGCTAGTGACTGTCAATCTCTTAACTTCCTTGCCAAGTACATGCCCTATCAGTCTGAATTACAGTCGGATCCATCTGCACTTGCAGTGCCAATCTGTTTAACAGCTGGACCAGCCATGCTAATCTGTATAACTAAAGGACCTGCCTGCACCTGCTGTGCCAATCTGTATTACAGCTGGACCCACATACACCTGCTGTGCCAATCTGTATTACTGTCAGACATGTTTGCACCAGTATTGCCAGTCTGTACATCGGTCAGACCCGCCAGCACTTGCCGTGCCAGTCTGTATATCTGCAATATTAGTTTGCATCGACCAGTGCCTGACTGCATCCACTGTTCTTTCCCCCGGGTCGTTCCAGCTGCCTGTCCCTTGGAGGTCTTCTACCATGCATCTGTGGTCTTGAAATAGCACCTGATGTTCATTGGAGCCAAACCCAAATATGCAATCAGAGGCTCTAGTTAAAGTACTCACCTAGTCATGCCCCTCCAGGCTCTCCTCGGACCATGGCAAAGTGGCTCCACTCCTATTACAGTTTGCACAGGCCATGGAATCCATTGACTCTCAAGCTTCCTTTACCTCTGACCTGTACCATGAGGTCTCCCACCAGAAAGACCAGCAGGATAAAATCCTGATCCAACATCTATAGGATTCGTAGGTGGATGGAAAGCCTCTTTCCAAGACAATTCTCTTCATTACAAAGCCAGTGGAACTCGGGTAGGAATGTTACACTCGGAGAAGTTTCCTCTCTACATGCTGTCAGGTCTGTCTCATCCTCTGCTTTTAGGTTTGTCATCGCTGTGGAGAACGAGGCTTTCTTGGACTGGAAGTCTGGAAAAGCACTCATATTAGGACAGGAATGTCATGAAAATTGTTTTGTTCCCATTCGTTCAGCTCGACCCCCGACTTCTCTATCTGACATTACTGGCTAGCCTGTGCAATATTCTATGTAAGCTGACATTTTTGATAAGAAGGAAGCAGAGATACTACCACCCCATAGGCCATAAGACTGCCCTATTGATCTCCTTCCAGGCGCATCCCCTCCACGAGGTCGAATCTACCCACTGTCTCAAACCGAGACACGATCCATGTCTGATTATATTAAGGAGAATCTTGCTAAGGGATTTATTCAGAAATCCTCCTCCCTGGCTGGAGCAGGCTTCTCCTTTGTAAAGAAGAAGGATGGTTCACTTCGATCCTGTATCGAATATAGGAGAATCAATCAAACAACAATCAAAAATAAATATCCTCTTCCTCTCATCTTCGAGCTGTTTGATCGACTTAAAGGTTCCAGAGTCTGCACAAAATTCAACCTTTGGGAGCGTACATCCTGATCCGAATACACCAGGGAGATGAATTGAAGACAGTTTTTAATACGCGTGATGGCCATGGAGAGTATCATGTAATGCTGTTTGTTTGCTGTAATGTTCCTGAAGTCTTTTAAGAACTGGTGAACGACATCTTCTGGGATATTCTCTACATGTGTGTACTAGTTTACTTGGACGATATCTTGGTGTTCTCTCCCGATCTGCCTTCACACGGAAGAGATGTTCTCCAGGTTCTTCAGAGGTTAAGGAAGCACTGTATGTATGCCAAACCTGAAAAGTACATCTTTGAGCAGACTTCTGTCCATTTCTTGGATACAATATCTCTGAAAAAATGGATCCCGAGAAGATGTCCGTCATTCTGAAGTGTCCCTGTCCAGACAGTCTGAAAGCTATCCTGTGGTTTCTCAGATTCACAAATTACTATCCTCAGTTAAATTCCCATTTCTCCTCCCAGACTGCTCCTATTTCTGCCCTGACCAGCAAGTGGGACAAATCCTAAGATATTGACTCCAGAGGCAGAGAGCGCCTTTGTAGTTTTAAAACGGACCTTCTCCTCAGCTCCTGTTCTGCATCGTCCAGACAATAATAAGCAGTTCTTTCTGGAGGTGGATACTTCATCCTCAAGAGCAGGATCCATTCTTATCCAGAAGCCCTCATCTGGCTGCATGGTGACCTGCAGCTTATTTTCCAAGATCTTCTCTGCTCCTGAACGTAATTACTTGATAGTCGATCGAGAACTGTTATTGATAAAACTGGTGCTGGAGGAGTGGCGACTCTTGCTGGAAGGAGCTGTGTATCCAGTGGTTATCTATATTGGCCACAAGAATACAGCCTATTTGCTGTCTCTGTTCTTCTCCTGCTTCAATTTTATAGTTCTGGCCGGCTGATAAGAACGTCAAGTGAGACGCACTCTCCAGATTATTTCTGTCTTTTGACCAGGAAGAGGAGCCTCAACACATCATTGATGCCTCCAAAATAATTATGGTCACTCCTCTGCATTTATCTCGTGTCCCCTCCGGAAAGATGTATCTTGCTGAACCAGATAGGAATCAAGTTCTTTTCTGGATAATTGGTCTAAAGGCACTGTCACACTTAGCGATCGCACTAGCAATCACGACAACGACACGACCTGGCGAGATCGCTAGTGCGATCGCTATGTGGTCGCTAGTTAGCTTCCAAACACAAACATCAGCGATCTGTATAATGACCTCTGCGGTAGTTGGGAAAATCTAGTCCCACCTGCGACGCTGGTAAAGTCGTTCATAAAGGGTGTCACACTCAGCGATTCAGGCTCACCAGCGGGACACCAACGACCAAAAAACGGCTCAGAACGTTCATAAGCAATGGCCACATCGCTGCTACATGTCACACACAGCTGCGTCGCTAACGAGATCGCTACTGCGTCATAAAATCGGTGACTCTTTAGCGATCTCGTTAGCGATCTCGCTTAGTGTGACAGTATCTTAAGTTGGCTGGCCATGCCAGACAGAAGAAGAAGTGTTGTGAATGGACTTGAAATGAGTTCTGAGCAGAGGCTCCCTCTGGTGGTTACAAGCGGTACTGGACTGTCCAGTGAAGATTGTGAGGAGTGGGAATCAGGTGTTACTGACTGGTCTTATATAAGGGAGTCGCCTTCCCATCAGGGTTGCCGGTGATCAATTGTTCTGGTCTCAATCCTTGAGTCCTGTTTCCTTTGTAGCCTGCTGTGTCGTGTCTGCATCTCCTGCTAACAGATAAGACATTTTCTTCTTTTTGTTTTTGTGCTTGATTTTTGCATTTTGTCCTGCACTTCTGTGGGGGCCTTCAGGGTCCCCTCCGGGGGTTTTTGCCCTCTCAGTTTAGTTCAGCCACTGATGTTTGTACATTTGCTTTTTCCAGTTTTTCCAGTGGCTGCTGTCTTCATTTTGTTACACCAGAGAACTAATTTAGGTGGTAGAGGTCGTGTGATCTCAGGTGATTTTGAAATTAGTAGAGTTGGTGCTTTTCAGGGTTTTTTTGGGATTGCAGTAAGTGCCCTTCCTATCCTTTTCTATTTAGGTAGTTTGGGCCCCAACGTTTGCTCATACTATTTTCTGTCTGTGTCAGTATTTCTTCTTGTCTAACCGCCATTACATGTTTGGGGGCTTTCTATGTTCTTTTGGGGATCTGCTCCGGGCCAGATAGCTTTCCTCTTTCTATCTTTAGGTGTAGTTAGTTTCTCAGGCTGTGACGAGGCGTCTAGGACCAACGTAGGAACGCTCCACGGCTGCCTCTAGTTGTGGTGGTTAGTCAGGGTACTGCAATCTCATAGATTCCAACTGCTCTGGTGTATTGCCTTTTTTACCTGCACTCCTCAGCTACCGAAACATAACAGTAATGGCGGTTAGACAAGAAGAAATACTGACACAGACAGAAAATAGTTTGAGCAAACGTTGGGGCCCAAACTACCTAAATAGAAAAGGATAGGAAGGGCACTTACTGCAATCCCAAAAAAACCCTGAAAAGCACCAACTCTACTAATTTCAAAATCACCTGAGATCACACGATCTCTACCACCTAAATTAGTTCTCTGGTGTAACAAAATCAAGACAGCAGCCACTGAAAAAACTGGAAAAAGCAAATGTACAAACATCAGTGGCTGAACTAAACTGAGAGGGCAAAAACCCCCGGAGCGGACCCTGAAGGCCCCCACAGAAGTGCAGGACAAAATGCAAAAATCAAGCACAAAAACAAAAAGAAGAAAATGTCTTATCTGTTAGCAGGAGATGCAGACACGACACAGCAGGCTACAAAGGAAACAGGACTCAAGGATTGAGACCAGAACAATTGATCACCGGCAACCCTGATGGGAAGGCGACTCCCTTATATAAGACCAGTCAGTAACACCTGATTCCCACTCCTCACAATCTTCACTGGACAGTCCAGTACCGCTTGTAACCACCAGAGGGAGCCTCTGCTCAGAACTCATTTCAAGTCCATTCACAACAAAGAAGGCTCTAATTTCCCGGCACTACTGGTCGCTGACACTGTGCAAGGATATTGCAGATTTTGTCTCTGACTATTCCTCTTGTGTCCAGAACAAAACTCCAAAATAGGTTCCGACTGGTCGGTTACTTCCTTTGCCTGTACCATCTGCTCCCTGGCAGCATATCACTATGGATTTCATCACTGATCTTCCAGTATCGGTGGGTTGTACCATCATCTGGGTGGTGGTGGATCACTTCTCCAAGATGGCACACTCCACTGCCCGGCCTTCCATCTGCTCCAGTGCTTGCAAAGAAGTTTATTCTACATATTATCTGCCTCCATGGTCAACCGCTTCATATTCTTTTGGATAGAGGCATCCAATGTCCAGGTAGAGCAGATCAATCAGATTCTGATTAACTTCCTCTGGCACTTTGTCAATGCCCACTACAGAGACTTCCGAACTCCTGACTTGGGCTGAATTCTCATACAACCATGTGAGCGAATCCTCTGCTAAATCTCCGTTCTTTGCAGTCTACAGTCAACATTTCAATATTCCATTCCCTGTTTCGACCATCTTCGATATTCCTGCTGCTGAGTCCCTTGTCAAGGGCTTTTCTAAGATCTGGGAGGACATCAAGACCACCTAGCTGAAATCCTCTGAACTGATGAAAAGACACACAGACAAGAGATGTCTGGATCCACCTCTGTTTCATCCTGGGGACAAGGTCTGGCTGTATTCCAAGTATGTCTATCTCAAGATACCCTCTTTTAAACTGGGCCCTTGATTCATCATTCCTTCAAGGTTTTAAAACAGATTTATCCTTTAGTCTACAAGCTCAAACTCACGGACTCTTCATGGATTAATTCCTTTAATGTGTCTCTCCTCAAGCCTGTCATCCTCAGTCCTATTTTCAAAGATTCTGGTACCACTCCTGCTCCAGTCAGCACTGAAGATGTTTTCAAGGTAGAGAACATTCTGGCCACCATGAAGGTAAGAGGAAGAACCTTTATCTTGTAGATTGCAAGGGGTTCGGTCCTGAGGAACATTCATGCCCCTCTCCTTCTAGAGTGATTTCTTTGGGCTTGAAAAAGAAGTAGCATAAAGTAAGGGTACTGTAGAACCAGTATCCCTGCACGCTGCCCCACTCCCCCGGCAGGGACGCAGACTCACTCATTGCTGCCACCCCACACTCCTTCCTCCTTCTCTGTGTTGCTCAGGTGCGTGTGCAGTCCTGCCCTCTTAAAGGGACAGCGCCCACCATCTTAAGATGTCCTCAGCCAATGACTGAGAGACAATTATTTTAGGCACCTCCACCTGATGGGAGGTGCCTGTACAATGTTGTTAGTCTGTTCCCAAACACTTGCTAGTTTTCAAGTCCCCATCTGCTAGTTCCCATCAGTGTCTGGCAGTCTCTTAACCTCCTTGCCAAATACTCTCCTTGTCAGTCTGTATTACACTTGGCATTGCCATGCCAACTAATATAACAGCTATACCCACCTACACCTGCATGCCAATCTGTATTACAGCTGGACCCACCTGCATCTACTGTACCAATCTGCATTATAGCCGTACCCACCTGCACCTGTGTGCCTATCTGTATTACAGCTGTACCCACCTGCACCAGCCATGCCAGTCTGTACATTAGTTGGACCTGCCAGCACTTGCAATGCCAGTCTGTATATCTGCCATATTAGTTCGCATGCACCAGTGCCTGCCTGCATCAGCTGTTCTTTCCCTCCAGGCTGTTCCAGCTGCCAGTCTCTTGGGAGTCAGCTGTCATGCATCCATGGTCTGTCCTAAAGTAGCACTTGGTGTTCATCAGGAGCCAAGCCTAACCCAACCATATGGGGCTTTAGTGAAAAGTCAACCTCTCCTTGGACCACGGCACAGTGGTTTCCCCACTTCAGTTACAATTCAACACTCCAGATAAGTACAATGGTGTGATTTATTATAAAGAGCAATCAAGAATGGTAATAAATGTTTCAGTCAGCAATAGACCTTTGTCAGTACACAGATTGAAATGTTGAGACTGCTAGGAGCACAGCACTTGGGTGATGCTGTGGCATCCACCACAAGTAAAATGCAGGAGGGCTCTAATCTCTCTAAGAAATTTAACCATTATACCTATCTGGAGTACCAAATTTTTGTCTATTTAGCTATGGGACAGGATCCTATTTGTGCACCCATCCACAGAAGTGCCGTGGCTATCTTTTAGCTAATAGTAAAAGACTCAATGATATTATCAGATAGGAAGAGGTTGTTAAGGCTTCAATCCAGATTACTGATGTAGCCTATAGACTGGGTCTTTTGTACCAACTCGAATAGTGAACATACCTGGTTTTCTGCTTATGAGGTATAGTATGAACTTTCTTCCATCTATGCATTTCTTCCAATAATGGCAGACACCATCTAAACTAATACTATGGGCAATATCATAAAAATTTTTAAACCACACCCCCATTGTCTCCATTTCCTTCTTGTAGGGAAAAAATTAGGGAATCTTATTAGGGAAAAAAAACTGCACTCACCTCTCTGTTCTTTCCCCCAAGGCATCGCTTTTCTCTTGTTCACTGGCAACTCACTAAATGATACAGGCGCGCGGCATGCTGATGTCATCAAGCCACTGTAGGCAGTGTAGGCAGCAGAGCAGCAGAATCTCTCCCTGCCTGGCACGCTGCATATGATGTGAGCAATCTGGCCACGGACCCCTGGAGCCTCAGTCACTGAGCAACAGGACAGATTGCCTTCATTTTTACAAACCTGCAAAAGGCCACCTGCACCTTCGGGTCCAGATGCAACTGTACTGCTATATGTCCATCCCTTACATATGCCGTAGAGCATTCAAGCACTCAGAGTGGCTTTGTACTTGTTTGTTCGCACTCTGTATTTCCACAGGAATAATATAGTGATCAGCTCTCTTGATTTGCTTTGATAATTTTGTGAACCATTCATTTTGTTAACTATGCACACCTGCAGTTTTTTCACTGCATTTAGTGATCCTGAAGTTTTTATTTTCTTTGTAACACTAGAATAATTCAAATGAAGATGAAGATTATTATCTTCTCCACACCTGGCATCCCTACTAATCAGGGGCACACATCAGTACACACCTGTTTATTGGCTCTATCACATTGTTCATCATGGACATAGGTTAGTGAATGTCTACCAAGAATTGTAAAAGCAAAGTCATTAGTACTTACAAATCTTCAATTTGTCCTCCATTGTAAGTAACATTTAGTCTTTCCAGGCTTTTTGCTATTATATGAGTTATTATCTGTAACAAAATAAAAATTGGGACAGGTAGAAAGAATTACATCCAGCGGTACATCTAGGTTTTCTGCACCTGGGGCAAGAATTCAATGTGGCGTGATTTGCACACGATTGCACATGATTTGCACACTAAGGCCGAGGTCACACTACAATAGAACACGGACGAGTGCTATGCGAGAAAACATCGCATAGACTTGGACCAGTGTTAATCTATGGGTCAGCTCACATCACCGTATTTTTTCTCAGTTCTCAGGCGTATTCGACGTGCGTGAGAAATCTCAGCATGATGCAATTGTACGCATACATCATCTGAGGCTCTCTAAAGCAAGCCTATGGGTTTGAGAAAAATTCAGACACCACATGGACCATTCACCTAACTTGCAACAAATACGCACAATTGCAACAAATACGCACACATTTTCCTAATTTCAGCCCATTGAGCCATTAAATTCAATGGGGAAAGTCAGTGAGAAATGTACAGCCATACGCATGTCATACAGATGTCATACGGATACATAGGTGCAAGAAAATCGCATCATCGCACTGCAAACCCATTACATACAGATGACCATATGGAGAACACTTGTGCAACTCTCGGCAGGGAGACTCGGACTGATTTTCCATACGTTTAGTGTGACCCCGGCCTTAGTTACATGCTGATGAGCTGCTGTTCCTAATTCTCTCAATGTTCATTGAAGAACTGAGAAAAGCAGGAAGAGAAGCTAGTCATCACATGACCATAAGATTGAAAATCGCAAATGATTGAAGTGGCCATGTGATGACTGTTAGAGCCAGCAATCAGAGCTGAATCCTGACAGTGAGTATATTACACGCTATTAGTATTGGCATGCTATAGGAGTTCATTTTATAATTAAAGGCTGGGTCCAGGTTTGAGATGAAAGTCTGCAGTCACTCTATGTGACTGCAGGCTTCTGAATTCTCACAGCACGTGCACTGAACACTTTTAGGATTCTCCCTTGCACAAGTATGTGATTTGTATGCTTCTGGCCACATTCCAACTAGACTTGTCTGGCCTGAGTGAGGCCACACGTGTCTGGCCAGCACATGTATGTATGTATGTAAATCGCCGGCATGAGAGAATCCTGACAGCGTGCAGTGCGCACTGTGAGAATTCAGAAGTCTGCATTCACATAGAATGACTGCAGACTCATCGCAAACCTGGACAACCTATTTAATGCTCCTAACAAAAGTAAAAATATGAGAATTAGTCAGTACCACAAAAATAAATTACATACAGGTACTTGATAGATGATATTTAGAGATGGGCGAACCCGAACAGTAATGTTTAGGGTCTGTGCTGAACACATACAGTACTTCTCCAATGCATTCATCTGTGTGACAGCACAAGAAACATTGGCATCTCTGATAGATGGTAAGTTAGTTACTGCCAGTCAGAAAGCTGCGGTTCCATTGCTGTCAGATGAGTATTGTGGTTGTTTATTGTTTTCTGTCTTTACTGGTGATATGGGCTTCACTGGATTAAGTGTAAAGGTGTGTGTAGCTTTACTTTTTTAGTTCAAATAAATGTGTCAGTGTCCTTATTTCAAATCACTCCATTACTTACCCGTGGACTTGATGTCAGCAGCCAAAAAACATGACATCAACCACAAAAACAGTACCCCACTTGCCCCCACTTCAGGGCAAGAGAGAAGAGCTGGGCAAAGCACCTGAATTGGCAAATCTAATAGAATCACCTTTTCTGTGGTGGCTGCTATTTTTTAGGCTGGAAGGGCCAATATTTCTGGCCCCTTACCAGTCTGAGAATACCAGCCCCCAGTTGTCTGCATTAGCTTGGCTGGTTGTCAAAAATGGGGGGAATCCCACATTGATTTTTAAATTATTTAAATAATTTCAAAAATGGCATGGGACCTCTATATTGTTCTTGATAACCAGTCATGATACAGCTGACAGCTGAGGGCTGCAGCCCACACCATTGGGTTTTCTCTGCACTGGTTATGAAAAATAAATGAGACCCCATGTCATTTTTTTATTATTATTTATTTATAGCACAGGCACTGGTTAATGAATACAACCATCAGCGTTGCCTGTTCTTGCTGTTATCAGTCACAGCAGGCGTACACTGCTGAGAGTAGTACTCTCTCATCAACCGATACCTGTAACTGACAGTAACCTTTTCATCGCCAGTCACAGCTGCTGGCTCACATGCTCTGACAGCATGGGAAATGCAGCTCTCTGACCGGCAATCAAGTTCTTACCGCTGATTAGAACCTGTACTTGCTGCTCTGTCAGATGACAGCATGTCAAACAGTGGATGTTTGGGTCTCCCATTCATCTGAATGGGGCCTGGGTTTGGGTTTGAGTTCAGGTGCTGCTTTGGTAGCCGAACCAAACGTTTTTAAAATGTTCTGTCGAACTCGCCTGACCTGAACATCCATGGGTTCACCCATCACTAATGACATTTTCTCTGGAATCATTCTCTTTCTTTTCTTTTTCATCTTGTCCAGACGCTATGATGAGTTTTCTCATCCATAGCTTGCCTCTGCATACTTCCATTTTCACCGATCTTATGCAGTACATCACAACACGATTCTCTTAAAGATAGCAGTCTCATTGTAATGCTACTGAATTTAAATATCTGCCCTACGTTGTGCTTCTGAATAAATAACTATGCCTCACTATATTCCCTGCACAAAATATGACCCATACACTGTCCTTCTTATGGAACATGCTCTCTACACTGCCCTCTCCTTTTCATACTGGGCCCCCTTTTCACACTGTCGACTCACACTGTATCTCCCCCTATAGAGCCCTGTCTCTATTCTATGCCCCTTCACCACACTCCCCCTCCTTTGCTTACTATTCCTTCCTGACTGTGCCCTTACACTGTCCTCCCATGCCATCATCTACACTGCTCAGTCTTTATTCTGTGCCTACTAACAATTTTTTCCTTCCATACTGTCTCCTAGCACTATTCCCCTCAATATTCTACTTAAACATTTCCCCTATCATTTTCCATACTGTCTCCTCACACATCCCCCCGACTTGCCATACTGTGTCTGCACCCATCCTATCATCCGCACTCCCATATTATGTCCACATACATTTTCCCTGCTCTCCTCATACTGTGTCCACACCCATCCCTCCGCTCACCATACTGTGTCTACACCCATTCCACCATACTGTTTCCTCATACAAGCACCCCATCTCACCCATTGCTCCTCATATTGTGTCTTTAAAAATCTCCTGCTCACCATATTGTGTCTGCACCTGTCCTTTACTTGCTCCCCAAACTTATGTCCTCAAATCATCCCCCTGTTACACTGAATCTCCCCACACAGAAAATGACCCCAAACACAGTAAATCTCCCCACCACAGTAAATCTCCCACACAGTAAATTTTCCCCACGTACAGTAAATCTCCCACACACAGTAAATCTTCCCAACCACACACAGTAAATCTCCCTCACCTCAATAAATTTCCCCCAGCCCTGTTACACTAAATATTCCCCACACAGTAAATACCCCCATGCATTGTAAATCTCCCCCAGTCCATTATACAGTTAATATCCACCAGTCCCATTACACCAAATCTCCACCATATAGTAAATACCCCCACACAGTATATGTCTCCACACACAGTAAATTACACCACACAGTAAACACCTCCACACTGTAAATGCACTCAAACATTAAATACCCACACACAGTAAATGCCAACACACACAGTAAATACACCCACACAATAAATCTCCCTCAGCTCCGTTACACTTAATCCACCCATTACATTTAAGCTTTGGTGTCTTCAGCTAGTGTGGAGTACTTACCACCATGTTCTTTGTGCTTCTGCATGCTGGTGAGTGACATCAGCAGCTTTATCACATGACCTGATCACGCTGCAGATATCACTCTGACCCGATCGTCAGTGCTTATATTGTACTTGCATCTGAAAACGTGAGTGCACTTGATCACTGGGAGCCGGCGAGCTGTATGCTCCGTTAGATAGCTGTCAAGCTGGTTAAGAGAACAGCTGAATCCCAGTCCGGGAAAATGTCAGAGACACTTCGGACCACTGCATTAGGTGGCCCGACTGCACTCCCCTGTCAGCCATTCCCAGGGCACATGTCCCTCTACCCCCAAGCTACTGATTATATCACTGGTCATATTTCTGTTTAGAAGATTGCGAGACCTAAGAAACAAACTCTATGTCTGCTATAACGGAAGTCATAGTGGTCATCTAACTGACCCTGATTGCAAAAACTGTAATAACATTCTAATAATTGACTTTTTCAGGAAAATTTTGGTGAGAAATTAAAGAATTAGTAATAGCATTCTTCTAATTTTAAAAGGTTATGATGGCCAAAATATTTTAGATCTAATGCTGCGATTTTAATCAGAAAACGGATTGCATGCCGCAATAGAAATCAATGGGTGCAACAAAAAATCGCACAGCAATTGTACCATGTGAGTGCTGTGCAATTTTTACACAACGGTGTCCTTTGAAAAGCCGGCAATTCATATGCGGCTACTGTAAAAATCACACTGACAGGTTATAATAGAAAAGATAGAATAGAAATATACACATAGAATACATATAGATAGATGTCAGTGACACACATATATATATGTATTTATATTGCATAGAGAGATAAATAGAAGACTAGCCGGTAATTCATTTGTCAGCTTCTGAAAAATCAGTGCAGGAGCCAACAGGATATAAGTCATGGTTTATATACAGTAAATAGATGCAGAAAAAGTAGATATATAGATGTCAGTGACCAATACAATTAGTAGAGTGTGTGTGCAAATTAGGGGACATGTATGCAATTAATAAAAGACTAGCTTGGCCCGTGCAAAATTTTCTCACATTGGTCGTCAGGAGCACAGGTAATTTCAGAAAAAGCAAGCTGGTCAAATGTAAATGTATTTCATGAGATGATGAACAGAGATAGGTATTTATATATGTAGCTTGGTAATATAATAAATTGATTCGATCAGTAGAGGCCAAAAATGTCTCCCAGTTGAGGTAACACCTGCAAGTCATTGTGTCTTTCTGCAGGTTTATGAAAATAAA
>VIAB01009752.1:35387-49506 GCA_009801035.1 Oophaga pumilio | reverse complement strand
TATGGTTGTCACTACCTCAAGTGCGAGTTTGCACATATAAATATTTTTTTAAAAAAAAAATTTGGTGTCTTGTTGCTTAAGTAAAGTCTACGACATCACCTATATATCTGGTATGAACTGTAACAGCAGACACAGACTATGTCATAGAAACAATACATTTATGTATACACACAGAAATACATTACACCATAGATAAAGCATCATCTTGCCATGTAGTTGTACCTTCAGGTGACACAAAATATTGGGTGAATATATCATGGGTTTTCAGTCCTGAGAGTGGGCGACGTAAAGGGATGACATGGGGTGTGGGCATATCCACATTGGTAACCACACTGTCACCAACATCAGATGGGCAACAATCAAGCATTCTGGTGAAATTATGTAGAACAACTCATGCTTTGATGACCTCATTGACATTGGCTTCATTCAGCTGAATAGCAGACTGGAGGACCCGCCATTTTGCTCACAGAATGCCAAATGCACACTCCACCAGGCGCCTGGCCCATGATAGGCGCAAGTTGAAGAGCCGACAACGGTGGTCAAGGTGTCATCGTGGATATGGCCTCATCACATTCCTTGATAGCTGGAAGGCTTCATTCCCAACTACAACATATGGGACAGGTTCTAGATTGGAGCCAGGAAGTTGGCGTGCTGGTGGTAGGTGCAACTCGCTATTGCGAAGCCGTCGACCCATAATGGAAGAATTGAAGACTCTAGAGTCTCCAGTTCTTCCATAGGCCCCAATGTCTACAATTATAAACCTGTAGTTGCTGTCAACCAGAGCCAACAGCACAACAGAAAAATATTGTTTATAATTATAGAATTGGGACCCTGAGTTCGGCGGCTTACGCACACGGATGTGCTTCCCATCAAGGGCTACTATACAATTTGGGAACTGGCATTGCTCCTCAAATCCCCTGGCAATGGAGTGCAGCATAGGATATGCCAGTAGTTAGGAACCTACAGATAACCAAATATAGAGAGAGCAATCATTACACATGCACAAAGGTAGAACAAACGCACTATACATAACCCTTAAATCATTTCATTTAAAAACAATCCTAATTTAAATTTACCACAAGTCAAAGGTTGCTGTCATTTTTACATCCACATAATAGTTCTGGTAGTTCTAGGTGATATATGGGATATATTATGAGGATATTTCAGCTACAGACATAAGGGTAAAGGGACACTTGTGGGAAAACACATCATCAACAGACAGTATGTAGGTCAGGAATACATACCGTAGCGTAAGGAGAAGTCGCTCCTCTGCAGAGATAGCTTTGCGCATCCTGGTAGGTGATCCCAGGGCGAACAATCTCCAACTAAAACGTCAAATGTGGGAATGGTCATCCGACAAAACAGAAAAAACTTGTCTGGAAGAGTCCGCAGAGATGCATACAGGCGGTGAAAATGGCCTTTAGTGAGCCATTGTCCCAAATGCCGATGCACCCACATTCGCCTCCTCCTCCGCGGATCAACGATCACTGGGTAAGGCTGGCCAAAGCGGCGGGACAAAATCCAGTTGTACAACACTTGATTAGGTGGGGTGAACTGAAGACTGTCAGACATGTTGGAAAGCAAGCAGCAGTACTCAAACACAAGCACACCACCAAAATGGCAAGATTGGGGGCTGCAACCTGATGCAGAGCCAATAAATAGCCATGCTGATGATGATTTGAATGAGTTTCAGGCCTAAAAAATGTTTAATGTCCATTTTGCAAGGCTGCGAGAAAAATACGCTGTACGGATGCCATACGGATTGCATACGGATGCTTACATGCGCAAAATACGCAGCCGCATCCTGACAACAGATGAAATACGGATTGTTGTGCCGGCAACATTTTGGCGCATTACGCTCGTACAATACGGTCCATATTTTTCTACGGTGAGTGTGACGCCGGCCTTACGCATTCATACCCTCCGGTCTTGGCTCAGAAACGAGGGAATCCCCACAGTGCATGCACTTGGTCCGATTCATAACTTCGCAGTTACACAGAGTGGCTGCAAACTTATCGATTTGTACCAGACAACCCCTTTAACCATAAGTTTAATTCAGATGTCAGGGAGTTTTCTGCAAAAAAATGCACAAAAAATGGTCTGACTTTCAGCAATAATTTTGAACCAATTTTCTTCGGCATTTAAGTTTTTACTCTGTTAGTCATAAGTGAATTTCATGTTTGAAAAAAAAAATAAATTGTAAAGCTTCTCCTAACCATTTGCCATGTTAAAAGTGAACAGCACATGGATTCCAATGTGTGTGATTTTCACAGACCGATAGACTTTTCCGGGTAATTTTGATCCATGTCTAGAATCAAAAACAAACGTTTTTTTTTTTTTGCTGAAAAATTGGTCAGACACTGACATGTAAATGACCACAATAGACTATAACTGATATGTGTTCTATCACAGATAGAACACGTACCTGATTTACCAATGTCTAAGTTGTTGAGCGTATATTTGAATTTACTAATTCATGCATCAGTACTTTTTCACATACACAAAAAAATGGGCTGAGTTTCATCTGTGTTTTGGATCAGATTTTCATCAAGGTTTGAACAAAGTGTCAGTTTTGTCATCAGTGTTTCATCATTTTTTTTCCACATATATTGGCAAGTTCGACTCGGATCAAAATCAAACATGTCTCTGTTTTGGTGTGAACCACTCGGTCTGCATGTGAACAGTTCCATAGGCTATAATAGGTACGAGTTCTAGACATGAAAAACACAGATAGAATTGTCCATTTTTCATCCAGTAATGGATCAAAATCACCATACAAATCTATAAGTCTGATGAATATCATCAGTGTGCAGTCCATTTTTGTCATCTTTTTAACATTGCAATTGATAGAAGAAACTTTGCAGTGATTTTCCTGGTACACAAAAAAATGGTTCTCATTTCAGCAGTGTTTTTGACCTGATTTTTCATCAGTGTTTGATCAATTTTTACCATCAGATTTTCATCAGTGATTTTCCCTTATGCAAAAATAAAGAATAAATTGCAAAGTTTCTCCAACCCATTGCAATGCTAACGGACATTTGTATGCTGCTACTGATTTTTACGAACCCTTAGACTTGTATAAATAATTTTTCTCAGATCAAAAACAGACATATCTCCTTTAAAGATGAGCAGATCTTTTGATTTGAATTAGCCAAAGTCATCAAATATTCCCCCAAAATTTGATTTGTGGTGAAACAATTTACAGGAATCTCAATACTGAAAAGCTTGTAATTGCTTGGAAAATACAGGGGCTGGACAAAATAATGGAAACACCTAACTTTTTGGCATCATAATCTTCGAACATGTTATAAACATGCAAACCGTGACATATGGTAATGTTTTGTAGTTGATTACACAGGTCTGCGACTAAAAAGCTGTTTGATTATTTTAATCTAATTTCCATGTATTTTGGTGTGCTGAAGACGAAAAAAATATTGAAAAAAATCCTGGACGTCAGGATTTGCCACAAAATGCAAAATTCTCTTCAAATTTAGTAAATTTTTCTCAATTTTTGGTATTTTTTTTATCTTAGGGTTTTGAAAGTCAAAATTACTATTAATTAATTCACATCAATGCATTGAAGATATACAATGCAAAAAAATATAACTTTCAAAGAAAAGAACTTTCAGAGTGAGCTAATGAAATCAGCATCAACATGTTGCAAGCAGAACGAGCGGGCTCTGACATGCCCTGGATTGTTTCAATTGTTTTATCTTGGATCTCGCCTGTTCACACTTTTTCATCTCAGTTCGTGTTAGCTCGTCATATTCAACCGTGTTTCCCAAAATTAGCATTATGGCTCAGCGGAAGTGTATTAATTCACCTGACAGTTTCTGTTACATTTGTGGTGAATACACAGTGTTGAAGCAACAGCTGAATATTATAGACTTTGTGAAAAAAGTATACTTCGCATATTTCGGACTAAAGCTTGGCGATCAAGATAAAGCTTGGGCGCCTCATAAAGTGTGCAAACGGTGTGTTGAGGACCTCCGAAATTGGTTCAAGGGTAAGAAAAAAGCTTTCCGTTATGGGATTCCTATGGTATGGCGAGAGCAAAAGAACCATAGTGACGATTGTTACTTTTGTTCATGCGATGTGAAAGGGTATAATTCAAAATGGAAGTATTCCATTTCATACCCCAATATTCACTCATCAATTTTTCCTATCCCCATGGCACAGATATACCAGTACCCAAGGCCCCTGCTACCTTGGAAGAGATACCTAGCTCCGATGAAGGTGGAATCATACCTGAACCAGATGATGAATCAAGTTCTGACTTTGAAGATGATACAAGACCAAAATTGTTTTCCCAGGAGGAGATGAATGATTTGGTAAGAGACTTGAATCTTCCCAAAGATGCCGCTGAGTTACTCGGATCAAGGCTCAAAAGCAAGAATTTATTGTTGCCAGGAGTGTCTTTTTCATGGTTCAGACATCATGAAAACGAGTTCGCTCCTTACTTTGCCCAGGAAGAAAAGTTGGTTTATTGCATCGATGTCGAAGGTTTGATGGGTCAATTCAAAATCCAATATGATTCAGCGCAATGGCGTCTTTTTATAGATTCTTAAAAAAGAAGTCTCAAAGCAGTTTTACTCCACAACGGCGGTTTTTATGCTTCCATCCCTGTAGGTCATTCCGTACACCTCAAGGAAACCTACGAGAACTTGGAATTGGTCCTTCGTAAACTTAAATATGAAGACCACGATTGGCAAGTGTGCAGGGATTTGAAAGTCTTGTGCATGCTGCTCGGGCAACTAGCTGGGTATACCAAATACCCTTGTTTTCTGAGTCTATGGGACAGTCGAGACTGACAAAATCACTGGACCAAGAAGAATTAGCAGCCGAGGCTGCTCACAGTTGGTGAAAAAAATGTCCTCCGAGAAACTTTGGTTCCTCCCCATAAAGTTCTTCTACCACCTCTCCACATAAAATTGGGATTGATGAAGCAATTCGTAAAATCACTTCCAAAAGATGGAGAATGCTTCAAAGACTTGGTCACCAAGTTTCCAGGCCTCTCGGAGGCAAAATTGAAGGAAGGTGTGTTCGTCGGACCAGACATTAGAAGGCTTATAGCTGATCAAGAGTTTATCAATACCATGACGCATCCTCAAAAAGAAGTGTGGATTGCATTTAAAGAGGTCGTAGAGAAATTTTTAGGCAATAACAAAGACTAAACTACAAAAAAATCGTCGGACGAATGCTGAAAGCATTTCAAGCTTTAGGTTGCCTGATGAGCTTGAAAGTGCATTTCCTCCATTCCCACCTTGACGACTTTCCTGAAAATTTGGGAGCTGTGAGTGAAGAGCAAGGTGAACGATTCCACCAGGACATTAAAGAGATGGAAAGAAGATACCAGGGAAGATGGAGCATTACAATGATGGCAGACTACTGTTGGACGCTTCAGAGAGACATTACAAATGCTACTCACAAGCGTAAATGTACCAAGAGAAGCCTCACAGGGAAGAAGAATCGATTTTAGTGTGTGTTAGTGAGCTCATTGCAGTTAAAAAAAATTATTTTCATGAAACGTTTGTCAAAAAAATAATTTTATGAGTCTATTTTCATTTATTTTGAGGTATTGTCTTATTTAACATAGTTACTTAAATTGTCAGAAAACGTGATGTCCTATGACAAAACGGAGGTCATTTTCGGATTCAGCACACTCAAAAACATAAAGATTACTTGGAATAACCAAAACAGCTCTTGAAAAATTTTTTTTTGCAGACCTGTGTTATTTGTGTTATGTGATATGTGTATGTAAATTAACTGTTTGTTTTTCATAATTGTAAGAACATTGATGAGAACCTGATACCAATGGCAGACCTCTCGGATTTTCAAAGAGGCCAAATTGTTGGTGCTGGTATGGCAGGCGCTAGTGTAACCGAGAGTGCCCGAATGCTTGGCGTGTCAAAAGGTACTGTCTCCAAAGTAATGACTGCATTTGAAAGAGAAGGAAAAACACCCGCAGCAAAGCACAGGTCCGGCCGAAAGTCGAAGTTGACTGAGAGAGACCGTCGGACTGTAAAGCGAATTGTGAGAGAGGATCGCAAGACCACGGCTCCAAAAATCACTGCTGAGCTCAATAAACACCTACAGAACCCAGTTTCCATGAAAACTGCTCGTCGGGAGCTGAACAAATCTGGATTCCACGGAAGAGCTGCAATTCGAAAACCGCTGCTCTCAATGACAAATATTTCCAAGCGTTTAGAGTGGTGTAGAACCCTCCAGAATTGGTCCCTCGAGCAGTGGAAACATGTTATATTCTCAGACGAATCATCGTTTACCCTATTTCCGACCTCCGGCCGCATGTACGTTTGTAGACAGCCGAAAGAAGCATTCCATCCAGACTGCCTTCTCCCAACCGTAAAACATGGAGGTTCTGTGATGATCTGGGGTGCTATTTCGTGGAGATCCGCCGGGCCAATGATATCCCTTCATGGAAGAATTAACAGCCGCGTTTATTTAGGCATTTTGGGCGACCAAGTGCATCCTATGGTTAAAGCACTATTCCCGGAGGGGAACGCCATCTTTCAGGATGATAATGCACCAATTTATACAGCTAGAATCGTTAAAGCATGGCACAAGGAACATTCTAATGAAGTTGAGCATCTCACCTGGCCCCCACAATCCCCAGACCTCAACATTATTGAGCATTTATGGTCGATTTTAGAGATTCAAGTTAGACGTCGATTTCCGCCGCCATCGTCGCTCAAAGAACTGGAGGGTGTTTTCACTGAAGAATGGGCTAAAATTCTTTTGGAAACAATTTGCACCTTGTATGAATCCATACCTCGGAGAATTGAAGCTGTAATCATCGCAAAAGGTGGACCTACACCATATTAAACTAACTTTTGATGATGTGAAGGAGAGGAGAGGGAGAGGACTCCACTTACCATAAGAGCTTACCCTTTACAGGTGAGAGAGAGAAGACCACGGAGGGCAGAAGAAAGAGAGGACCCCAATGACCATAAGAGCTCAAAATTTACAGGCAAGATAGAAAGAGAGAAACCCACTGACCATAAGAGCTTACAATTTACAGACGATAGAGAAGACACCGCTGATCATAAGCGCTTACACACTACAGAATAGAGAGACTTATCCGGTGATTCCACTGTGAACCGCTGATCTGTGATTGCCCAGGTACTGACCACCACTGTGCAAGATATAATAATCTGCTAGTCATAGCTGCAGGGCAAAGCAAAATTATGTCAGCCCATTCTCTGATGTTTCAGCAGTAAGGGAAATACTGGACAAGTTTCTGTTTTTTTTGTGAATCGCATCTCAAAATGTTTGAATTTGTGTGGAGCTGCGAACTTCAGGAAATTCTGCTCAAACTTAATCCTTCACACATCGATCCGCTCACATATAGTCTCCATTATTTCATTGTGGACACATAGTCATTGAAAATCATGGACATGTCAGCAGACACATAGAAGGTATGTGAAAAACATGGCTAGAATATGCATGTGAATATTGGATGTCCGAATGGGGCCTTATAAGTACATGAATATCTTATTTCTATTTTAATTAAATACTAAAATATTCATTTTAAAACTATAAACATATACAGTATGCAGTTTTAAGTGTGATTATGTTAACTTTCCACAATGTAGCATAAAATGCACATGGCTACACACATATGACTAGTATATATAATTTTCAAGAAGAGCTGATGTTCTAGCTTGGCAACACACATGCAATAGTCTCATGTGGTGCTTTCAGACTGCCAGTCATTAGCTGTTAGTGACACTCGCAACACATTATGCCAACATGAGTCCTGTGCAAAAGCTTTGATTTTGTCTAAAATAGGTTAATTAAGCAGTAGTGACAATGATTAAGAGGAAACCAGCTTGTACATAGACACACCTGGCTTTCATATCTGGGATTCATGAACAGTATTAGCAATTTCTCCCTAATGTAATGAGTAAATAAATGGCATTCTTTTTCTTTGTCCAGATTTTGCTTTGCTTCAACATATTGACTTTTGGCAGAAGACTAGTGATGGATAAATCTGAACAGTAAAGTTTGAGGTCCGTACTGTACACCTACTGTTCGGGCGCGGACACCTCCAGGAAGTCCGTGTTACTGTTCGGGCTCGGCACCCGAACATAGGGTGTTTCCAACACTGTCATCTGCATGACAGAAATAATGGCGGCTCTGATCGGCAGTAAGATTATTATCGCCGGTCAGATAGCTGCAGTTCCCACGGTGTCAGATGAGAGCGCGAGCGAGCAGTTATCACCGGTGGTGAAAAGTTTACCGCCAGTCACAGAGGTGTTGGATAATGTGAGTGCTACTACCATCAGCCTACACCTGCTGTTGCTGACAACAATGAAATCGGGCACCATTGATGGGGGTATTCATCAGCCAGCTCCTGCTCTTTAAATAAACCAAAAAATGACGTTGGATCTGTTCTATTTTTGATAGCCGTCATGGAAAAACTGACAGCTGATTGCTGCAACCCTCAGCTGTGAGCTTTATTATGGCTGGTTATCAAGAATAGGGGGTTCCCCATGGCATTTTTTAAAATTATATAAATAAATAATTTAAAAATAGTGTGGGGTCCCCCCAATTTTTGACAACTAGCCAAGCTAAAGCAGACAGCTAGGTGCTGGTATTCTCAGGCTGGTAAGAGGTCATGGATATTGGCCCCCCAAGTCTAAAAATAGCAGCCCACAGCCACCCTAGAAAAGGTGCATCTATTAGATGCGCCAATTCTTTTGCTTTGCTGGTCTCTTCTCACTTGCCTTGTGGTGGTGGCAAGTGAGGTGATATTTGTGAGGTTGATGTCACCTTTGTAATGCCAGATGACATAAAACCCGCGGTTAGTAATGGAGAGGTATCTATAAGACGCCTCTCCATTACTAACCACATAGTCATATTGTAAATAAAAACACCCAGAATAAAATCCTTTATTTGAAGTAAAAATCCACACCCTGTTTTACAAATTTATTTACAAATAACAAAGAAAATAATACTCATCTTGCGCCCATTCCATTGAAACCCTTGTCACTTTTAAAAAACAGAAAATAATAAACAACAAAATTACTCACCTTATACCCATTTCATTGAAGCCCTTGTCCCCTGTAAAAAATAAAAATAATAAACAACCATATCGCTCATCTGTCAGAAGTGAAGATGTGCAATGCCATAATCCATGTCTGCAGTATGTGGATTACAACCTGGATGGTGCCATGATAAGACCATCGAGGCTGAAATCCATGAGAGAATGAGATGCTGTGAGTGCTGCCTCAGTGACTAGCGGTGACATCATTGAAGTTACCGCAGGCCACTGAGGCTACCACACTTCACTGTGAGCCGGACAATGAACTGCGGTGACGTCAATCTGGCAATGGGAACCATGGTTCTCTGATCAATGATAATGATCTTACCGCCAATCAGAGGCAGTATTTGCCACCCAATCATGCAGATGACAGCATGTCAAACAATGAATCTGAATGGAGTCCGGGATTGGGTTTGTGTACTGTTCTGGTTCCCAAACTGAACTTTTTTTAGATGTTCTGCCGAACTCGCCGAACTCGAACATCCAGGGGTTCGTCCATCACTACAGAAGACTATTGAACTGCTGATAATATACATGGTACGTTTTAATAAAAACAATATTATCCAGTTATCTGTGGGCCCTATTGATCAGGTAGTTTTCACTAGTTTTCTGGCATAAAACACTTTGAAATGTCACAACATTTTTGCTTAACTAGAAGTTCCACAAAAATATTATAACATTTGACTAGAGATAAGCGAGCATTAAAATGCTCGGATATTCTTTACTTGAACTGACCAATTACTAATGCTTGAGTGCTCATTTCGAGTAACGAGTATAATGGGAGTCAATGGTTAATCCAAGCATATTTTCAGCAGACCCTACAAATAGGTTCTGTAGGACAGTGAAAATGATGAAATACATGCAAAAAGTGCTGAATGGAAGAAGAACATCATCGAACAGTTCACCAAACTTATCCGAACCCCATTGAATTCAATGGGAGGCAATTCCAAACGCATAGACAACACCTTTGGTGGTGGGAGGGGGGTGAGCTGCCAAAAGAGTTCATATTAGGAGCAGACACCAGGAAAAGTGGCATTAATTGACCCAGAGTCCCAATGGATGCATGGAACAGGGCCTGGGACATGGCTAGGACCACCACTTCTAGCTTAAGTATTGATCAGTAGCAGGTATAAATTAGAGCCATGCTAATTTCAGGCAAAACACATGTAGGAGACCCAACCTTGAGTCCAAACATTTCCAAAAATTAGAGGTAGACACCAAGAACAGTGGCATAAATTGACCCACAGTAGAGATTTTATAATAGCGCAGCATGGACAGGGCCTGGTCAGAATTTCTAGCTTACAAATTGATCAGTAAGAGGTGGATAAATTACAAGGGTAGATCTGGTGCTCTGAGACCCCTTTCACTACAGACATCCCATCAGATTGAAACCCAACTTGGAGTTTCCACATTTCAAAATATTATTGACACACACCACTAAAGTGACATCAATTTCCCTAGAGTAGAAAAAGTGTAATGGTGCTCTGAGACCCCTTAAACTACAGGCAACCCACCAGATGGAGTCCCAACTCGGAGTCTCCACATTTCAAAAGATTATTGGTACACACCACTAAAGTCTTTGAATATGTTAGATGTAACATTCCCCTCTTTTAACCAGCTGTTTCACAACCCTAGGCCCAGACCTGTTAGTCACTAGTGATGATCGAATAGTGAAATATACGCATTCGGGAAATTTGTTCCGAATAATTTCTAATATCCGTGTATTCGTATCGAATAACAAATCCAATGCAAGTCAATGGGAAAGCTGAATATTTTTCTGCTGGACCCAACAAACAGGTCTGGGGGACTGAGAAAAAAGCTGAAATGGATGGGAAAGAGCTAAAACTAAATGGGTAACAGCATGGAGAAGATGCCTGCATGCTTTTCTGACTCACATATGGTATCTGGGAATAATGTTGTCAGACTATTGCGCCGGTTTTACGGATTTTTAAAAAGACCTACCAAACCAACATTTTTTTTAAAGAGAAAAATGCTAATAAACATTTTTTCATTCATAATTACATATATATAACTCTAAATAAAAAAAAATTAAAAAATTATACCTCCCCTTTAGCATATGTTCACACGTTTTTGCTTTAGTTTTTCCTTTAACATTTGTGAAGGCTCTAACTCCTACATTTGGGAGGAGCCTCCCTCATGCCAAATAGTTAGCAAGATAGTGGAATGCATATTCCCCATCCCGTAACAATGCAATTTCAAACATGCCCATTTGATTTTTGGTCTTTGCCCGCTACCACCACCATGTCCACCGCCATGTCATTATGCGACGCTCGCTTACAATTTGCAGAGTGCCTGCAGGTGCCGTGAAACCTGAGTTTGACAAGGGCCCTGAGGTGTCCCTGTATCATACACATGGGAGAGCTCTCACCCCTACATTTGGGATTTCCCTCCCTCATTTCAAATAGTTAGCAAGATAGTGGAATACATATTCCCTGTCCCTTTACAATGCCATTTCAAACATGCTAATTTGAATTTTGGGCTTTGCCCGCCACCACCACCATGTCCACCACCATGTCATTATGCGGACCTCGCTTCAAATATTCAGAGGGCCTCCAGATGCTCACAGTTCATTTTTGCCGCCGGATCCCAAAAGAACAACTGTCATAGCGGGTGAAGCTGCTGTGAGGTGAATATAATACAAGAGTTGGGGGAGCTGTATGATCAATGTCAGTAAATTGAATTCTACCAGACACCAAAAGCATTAGAATTAAATTCTGAATACAGTATATGCAAGTGAGGGCCTGTACTGTGCTCAGTCTGTCATGAAACCCATGTCAGGAACATGTGCAAGTCTGATTTTTCTTGGAAGCGCCTCCTCAAGGGAAAGAGACAGGACTGCCATTGACCAAACGGCACAAGCCTACGCACTTCTTCTGGAAACTACCCAACCAGGTAGAATGTATCGTTTGCATGGTTTTGAGCAACAATGGAGATATTAAAGGATACAGTATGTCCCAGAGAGTGTCGAGGTCTTTGGAGTGTGTTACTCAGGTGACATGCATTGCTACAAAGCTCAGGTAAAGGCCTTAGCGTGGCAATTACCATGTTCCAATATGTATAAGGCTGTGGCCTGAATAGGTCTGTGGAGCGTATTAACCCAGTCTCTTAGACGTGCTTAAAATGTACAAAAACTGGCCAATAATGAACCACCATTTTTTGTATGGACCCAATGTTAGGGTCTGCGGAACGCACCTAATAGATAATGTAGAGAGGTGCGTTCGCAGCCCTGGGTCCACCGTGAAGGCAGAGCCCACTGCTAGTAAGATGGCGTAAGTGGCGAACTCTGTTATCTCGCGCTAAAATAAACGCTGTAGTGCGCTGTGGCAGTTAGTGCGAACTCTGTTAATCCCCAGAGCCGCTAGCGGGAATGCCACAGCGCTATATGGCGATAAGTGCGAACTCACTTAGCTTCAGTGAGCCGCAAATTAAAACGCTAGGGCGCTGACCAGCGTTATAAAGCGAACCCTGTTGCGTCACAGAGCCGCTGAGAAAAAGACTGTGTCCTGTTAGACTCACAGGGAACACAGATGACTGCTAAGCGGATTGCAGTCTGTGGTCATGCAGTCAGAACACAAGCAATAATCTCCTCACCGGAGTAGCCGGTATTCTAATGGCGTTTTCAGCCGAGCCCTGAACACGTGCATACAATCTCCTCACCGGAGGTGCCGGTATTCTAGGGGCTTATTTCAGCCAGACCTAACCACATGCATACATGACCACACAGGCGCAAGCACGTAACAGATTTGATACTAGCGCATGGCGGCCCGGCCATGCCACCCTTTTATAGTAGCAACTGCAGGATCTACCAGAAAAGGACCAATGCAAAACTATTCCAGAACACATGTAGTTTCAGGACCTTCCTGGCGGACCAATGGGAGTCACTGCTGTAACCGAGCATGTGACCCCTGATCTCCAATGGGAGATCTTGCCCTGGGCATGCTCAGATGGAGAAAGCAGGGACTTAGTTCCCAAACTGCCTGCTCCAGCACTGGTTATAATAGAGGAACCAGGAAAGACCGCAACAAGCCTCTGCACAGTGATAAACTGGGCGAGACACTGGGACCGACATCTGTGCTGAGCAAGCTCCACTGCGGCTGGAGATGGATGGGGGACCGCAGCGGGACTGGCTCGAGATTCCCCTTGTGCAGCAGTGGGAACTCGATCCCTAACACCCAAATTTAGAAAATGTAAGGGAAGCGACAGTTTAATAATGAGACACAAGTCTCATTTAGGAGTCTGAAAAAGTCAGCAATGGTCTTTGTCCAGCACCGTACAATGTAAAGTGCTACCGAATATGTATGCCCTATATAACTAACAATTCGTGAACAGAGTTCCACCCACCTACTGGGGTGCTGCATATATGAGCAGTATATGGCGTATGATAACAAAGGATTTATGTCAAATTTCCCTTTAACCCCTTCTGCCATCCAACGTACTATCCCGTCCATGGTACCTGGGCCCGTATGACCAGGGACGGGATAGTACGTCGGATGTGATCGGATGCGCTCCTGTGGGGAGCGCGGCCGATCGCGGCTGGATGTCAGCTGATTATCACAGCTAACACCCGGCACTATGTGCCAGGAGCGGTCACAGAGGGTTAGGGTTAGGTTTGCACCTAAAGTTAGGATTAGGGTTAGGGTTGGGATTAGGGTTAGGGGTGTGTTAGGGTTAGGTTTGTGGTTAGGGTTATGATTAGGGTTGGGACTAGGGTCAGGGGTGTGTTGGGGTTAGGGTTGGAGGTGGAATGGGGGGTTTCCACTGTTTAGGCACATCAGGGGCTCTCCAAATGTGACATGGAGTCTGATCTCAATTCCAGCCAATTCTGCGTTGAAAAAGTCAAACGGTGCTCCTTCACTTCTGAGCTCTGCCATGCACCCAAACAGTAGTTTACCCCCACATATGGGGTATCAGCGTACTCAGGACAAATTGCATAATAACTCTTGCAGTCCAATTTCTTCTGTTACTCTTGGGAAAATCAAAAATTGTGGGTGAAAATATCATTTTTGTAAAAAAAAAATATTTTTTTGTTTTTAC
>VIAB01009752.1:10961-23021 GCA_009801035.1 Oophaga pumilio | reverse complement strand
TTATACACGGGTCGGCTTATACATGAGTATATACGGTAAATCACCTTAGTTTAATCTAATTACCTCAATTTTCTTTCAAAATGATGAGTTTTTGCAACAGACTTGATTACCATATTTGGTTTCCCTCTCTCCCAAATGTTATGTTGAATTGTTGTTTCAATGCCCATGTTATGTTCCTTTAGAAGCTGTTTTCAACAGCTGATCAGCATACATATTTACATTATAATAAGTGTCTGTACAGTATTTTTACTGAGCATCAGGGGAGGGTGTTTAGTTACAACAAATGATATTGGGTTTAGAAAATTTTATGACTTTTAAAAACAGCGGCAGCTAAAGAAATTTGGCTTCCATTTTGCTACTATGTCCATAATTCATCAAGACTAGCATTGTCTATAGGGGCGTGTTGAAGTTAGAGGTGTCCAATTGATTAAGAGGTACATGCGCCTTAATGAATCATGCACATCTGAAAAGTACCATGTGCCTCACGACAAATCTTTTTCCAGTCAGTTATAAAATAGATGGGCTGTAACATCACAACCCCGTTCCACCCCATCCCACTCGAGCTTCACCCATTTTGGCGCAGCTGAGTTAAACTAGCTTGAAGATGCAAAAAGTTGCCACATTTTTGAGCAACATTGAGCTACTAAAATTTTTTGCAACTAATCAAAGTGCTTTATTCCAGTTTTCTGGTGAAAACTTTGATGAATCGGTGCCTCAGTGTCAGTCTGGAATCCAGGCTTTTAAGGTTGCAGAAATCTGTCTAGAATTCATAGTCACTTCTCACCTGAGAAGAGGACTAAAAGTGTTAGGCCTTTCTGCCTCTGAATGCAATCAAGAATAATTTCCCTTCATTGGCAGCAAACAAATATCTTAAAAATAATGAGCAGTTGAAACACAAAGTAGGTCAGAAATTTGTACAACTTTTCATCCTTGTGATTATTACACCTTAACACAATACCACAACCACATATTACATAGCCGCATCTCTCTAACAGATGCAGTTTTATCTACAGTGCACCACGATAGTTGCGTCTTTTGATACTTATAAACCAAGCTTTGCCTATGACCTAATTGAAAAATAACAGATCGATCCTTTCTTATGCTGGAAAACCATTACTTTGTGAGAATCGGCCATCGTAGAGACAGAATTTTTCAAGCACAAATACAAAAGAAGTCTTATATCTCAGCCTATAACATCATGCAATAATATCTGGATTCTTATAAAGAAAGGATGATGTAATAGTGATAAAAAATGTCTATTGTCTATGGTTAAATTTAAAAGCATATACTGTAAATTATATATGGCTCTGCACACTCATAAACTGAAAATGTGAAAAATTCCAGTGTTACGACCACAACGTTTTATAAAAGATCTAAATATAAATTCACCAGATGAATTGACTTGTACGTAGACTCACAACGCTTACTGCTGAGAATTCTTAAGTCCCAACCATACTGAGTGACTTTAAAACACATCATAATTTCAACAGCCGGTGTGCTCCTCCAGGGAGTCTTGATTACACGACTGTGAATGGTGTTTCCATAATGATGATGAAAGTGAGTTCTGCTTTCGGTTACAAACTGGGAATGTTGGAAACAAAATAAAATGAAAATCAGTACACACGTCTCATAAATCCTTTTGAGCCATTCACCACAAGATTCAAGCATATTGTATACACATGTAATAGGTGTGCGCATGAAATGTGTTTGCAATAAGAATTCAAAAGACATGCCTTTCCCTAGTGATGTGAAGGAAGTCACCTGAGATATGTAAACCTGTCCTGCATATGGTAAGAGAAAGTGAGCATATTGCTGTCTTACTGCTTTGAAATCCTTTGTTAATCGCCATACATTTGTACACTAGTCTGTTTAATATGCATAAAAATACTATTTAAAGGTGTACAATATAATAAGCTATTGATATAAATAGCATTGATTGACACTAGTTTAAGATAATTTTAAAATTACAGATTTGTAAGAGGCCTTCACCCTCTATATGCCGCTTAAAATTCTGGCAACAGTTCCTGGGTGTGCATGCTACACATTAAAACTGAACCTTTGCTTTTTAAAATAGAAACACCAAATAATATACATGTCTAAAGCTATATAACTATTACCGTATGACAATATTATCTCCTTAAACTTATCAACAAGCTGAGTTAATTTTAGGAAGAAAAATAAATAAGAAAACAAAATAAATTTCTGGACCAAATGCCCCTGCTCTATAAATTGATATCCATAGCTTGCAGTATAGTCTTATTCTTGTTAATCCATATACAGATGTCCATGAAACATGGTCCGAGTATGGACTGCAATGGTCTAGGGCCTCCTAACCCAAAATCCACAGCCTCATGGGCATAAATGAAGCTGTTGAGTTTGGCTCAGTCGTGAAGTTATGGTCCTTACTTGTATCATGATATACAGATTTCTGAATTCAGCCTTGTAGTCACAAAACCTCATCTATAAGGTAGAAGATTTTTTTCCTTTATGCATAGTTGATGCCTAATTATGTTTATCCGCACCAGCATTCCATGATTCAGAAGTGTCAAAGCTCTGACATGACGACCAACAGGAGAACCTTACGGACAGAATAGCCTATAATGGGATCTGTCAGCTTTCCTTCATTTTCTCTCGCATTTTACAGAATAAAATAGCGCAGCATGCTGAACTTTTTTATTCTATATTTTTGGCTGGCTCTGCACTTGTAAGGGGGAATAGGGGATAGTTTAAACCCTGCACATGCTTCTATATCCATGCCAGTGCTGGTGTATTTGGTGCGTTGATACATTCTGATATGTATATATATGTTATGTCGTATAATGCTGCTATGATGCAAAATGTGATGTACATATGTTCTTGTACTGTATAGATATAGGGAGACCGTAGTATTTAGACTGGACCACTAGAGGGGGCACATTAAGACAAAATAGGCTAATAGGATTTTTAGTTAGTTAGGAGGGGCCAACTGGGATAAGTTAGAGAGCTTCCTGGGTTTAGTTAGTAGGGCCTGGGAGCCCAGACAGGAAGGTTGTGCCCCGTAACATTAAGCTGAAGAGCACAGCTCATCCAGGGCTTAGGAACTGACAGTCACCCGGGAGGCAGCATCAACATGGTGACAGCTAATTACGTGGGATTGACCCAAATGTCCTGGGCAAAACGGACAGGGTACCCCTGAAGCGAGTTAAGCTGGCCAGACAGAGCGCTGAGGTACTGAAGGCAATGGTATGACCCTGCAATATTCCTGAAGAAGTTAGGGACAGCACAGGGAAAGGAAATGCTATGCTTTGTGATGGAACTTGTGCTGTACCTGTGACTAATCTGGACTAGCTGTGTAAAGAACTGAGTAAAATTGTTTGTTTAAAAATGGATCCAGACTATGCCTGTAATTGGGTGCAGATGAAAGGGAGGAGTCCCTGGCAGATCAGAGAGGACCCTAACAGACAGGAGAGCAGACTAAAAGATACCTACAACAGGGACAATGTATTTATGTGGCAGGAGGCCAGGGTATGACAAAGTACTCATTGAGAGCCACGACTACTGCCTTGGCCCCCGTTACACGATGAAGGTTCAAAATGCAGACTATAGATTTTATTACTAGTCTTTTCCTTGATGGTATGTAGTTAAGTGTTACATCTTTGTTTTCTATTACAAATGAAATTTCTCTGCTCAGAGGCAAAAAATATTTTTTTGTGTTTTAGATAAGTTTTTATTAGAGCAAATGTTGTGGGCTGTAAAGATCACTTTTGCATTGTATACATACTGTGTTTTAGATAGATGTGGTCAAATAAAAACTGTACCAAAAATCACAGTGTGTAAATCCACCTTGTTCAAGGAAAGAAAATTCTTAATGAGGCTGTGAATAAAAAAACAAGACTGTGTTGCTCTCTTGAGACATATGACATGATTGTTGTGCAATTATGTAATTGTGTAATAAGCACTGTATCTCGTGAGAATAGTAATACAGCTGCAAATAGAGAAAGGCATTGTACTTGGCCTTTGAATATAACATTTTCTTATTTATTAAGTAGCTACCTGTAGTTTTCTACTGAGAAGAATATATAATATTAACAAATAGTGTTAATATTAAAAATTAACCTTTTATCTTAACTATTATAAACCATGAAAACTACAATCATAAAAAAAATCCCTAGGGACTAATAATGCAATGAAGTTAAAACGTATACCTGAATTAAAATGCCATATGTGTATTATCCCCCTATAGAAGTCCTATCACAGCAGCAAATAGTTACGTGAGAATGTCTGATTCAGGTTAGAACAAGCTATCAAATTACTGGAAAGTTTAACATGATATAAAAGGAGACAGCATAATAATGGTACGTGAGGATGTTCTCACATAAAAAATGCACATATTGGAATGATCTTGTGGCGCCCTGCGTCTTATTCGCCACAAAAGGGTTAAAAGTGTATTGTTTTATATGTGTGTTGTAAGCAATGGGAGTTATGCTTCTCTGCTAGGCAGGTACATATAATTTGCCTCGCTCCCTTACTGGTCTGAAGCTAAGAGCTTTGCAGACATACCCTAATTGGGAAGGGGGAGGAGCTGAGTTGTTGTTCGGTGTGAGGAGAAGGAAGATGAACGCTGGGGACGCCATTACTCATGTGGGTGATCCCTAAGTGTGATCTAGCAAACAGGGAGCCAGCCCCTAGATCATTCAGGCTTCCAAAGCTGGATGATAAGCTGAGGGACTGCGTGGGGTTACACAACAAGCAGTAGGTGTTTTTTACCTCAGAATTACAGCAGTGACCAGGAGTCAGTGAAGAGTCTTCAGTACAAGCTGCTTCACAAAGGATTCAGACTGCATGTGGCTGAAGGAGAAATACACAGTGAGTTGAAGCAATACTGGGAAGTTCTAAACCCCAGAAAGCCTTGGTCCCAGAAGGGATTAGATTAGCAGGGAGATAAGGTTAACCCCCATTACCCGGAGCAAACTGTAAACTGTGAGGGTTGTAATATCTCATATGGACTGCAGCATAACTCCAGTAAATGTTAAAGTGACTTTCCGTGTCTCCTGCTTCATTACTCAGTGCCTTTTACTTATATCACCATCTCTGAGGGGACCTGCCCTGGTTGGAGAGGGTTTAACATCTGCACTGCCATCACCATCTACTCCCCCAGAGATCCTCTGCAGTGCCGGCTATAATACAGTCGAACACTCCAACTGGCGTCACGAATCACTAAATAAACTTTATCCCTTGTAAATATATCCCCTTTTAAATTGACCGCCTGGGGCCATGGACCGGGTCGTCGCCGCCGTGACATCCCCCTAGAGGTCAACAGGCTCGGTACCGAGTACCCCACGGCCCCCATTACAAGGTTCAAGTATAGCTTCTCCTTGTCTGCTGGATTCATGTAGAGGTCCTATTAGGCCATCACTATGTCCAGAATTAGGTACATTGCTACTGACTTATTTCCTCTTGTAAGACTCTTCAGCTGAGACTACATGGCTGTTGCAATCCTCATAGCACCATGCTTAAAGGGAATCTTTCACCCCATTTTTCATATTTAAACTGCAGCCCCGCCATCAGGGGCTTATCTACAGCATTCTATAATGCTGTAGATAAGCCCTTGTTGTAACCTGAAAGATAAGAAAAACAAGTTATATTATACTCGCCAGGGGTGTAGTCTGGTCCGATATGTGTCGCAGGTCTGGGTCCGGTGTCTCCCATCTTCTAGTGATGACTTCCTCCTCCTTGCTTTGTCGCACTCCTGCGCAGGCGTACTTATCTGCCCTGTTGAGGGCAGAGCAAAGTACTGCAGTGCGCAGCCGCTGGGCCTCTCTGACCTTTCCTGACGCCTGCTCACTGCAGTACTCAACAGGGCAGATAAAGTACGCCTGTGCAGGAGCGAGACAGAAGCAAGGAGGAGGACACGTCATCGCTAGAAGATGGGAGGCGCCGGACCCGGACCGTGACACCCATCAGACCGGACGGGACCCCGGGTGAGTATAATATAACTCATTTTTCTTATCTACAGCATTACAGGGTGCTGTAGATAAGCCCCTGATGGCGGTGGCCAACAGCTTATATACGAAAAATGGGGTGACAGATTCCCTTTAAAGAATTATGCCACGGATCATCTATTTGACACTGCACAACAGTGGCAGCAAGTTAAATGATTTTAACTTCATACCCCTTTTTTAACTCATTCCATTATTAGTCCCTAGATTTTTTTGATTGTTGTGTTCATGGTTTTTAATAGTTAAGAACAAATGTTAATTTTTAATATTGCCACTATTTGCTAACAGTATATATCGTACCTATGATACTCTACATAGCCACTTTTTTTGCTTTATGAGTATATAATATTAACTTTAACAAGTTTTGCAAAAGAGCGTTATGAAGTAGATATGTAATAATAAACTTTTTAAAGAGTTTTTAGATGTTTCAGATGAAAGTAGTGTAAAAAGGTTTGAACACGGAAGGAATCCAGGTTAAAAATTAATACATACAGTACGTGAACTTCATATAAGACTTTGTTGTTCATCACTTTTATCACATTTTATCTGTTAAAAATAAATTATTACCTTTATTGGGTAGTATTAATAATTGATTGTAGCATTATTAAAATTAAATTATTACAAATAAATAAGACACCAGTTTCTTTGGTTCATAAAACACATAAAATAGGCATGAAGGTCCTGTTTTTATGCAGACATTGGAGGTTCTGTCAAGTTTCTGAGGTTTTTAACAAGAATTGTCCTGCAGAATATACTCATTCTTGCCATCAAAAACATAGGCTACCCAATGTTAACAAGTTACAGTGCTACCTTTTTGTTTAAGTCCCTACATTAAAGGGTTGTTAACAAAAGATATGAGATAACTTACTGATTGCTGGGGGTCCTAGCTCTAGAATCCTAATCGATCCTGAGATCGGGACTTTGTAACCCTGATAACAGTAACTAGGCTTCATTCTTTGTCTCCAAGACCGGTGAGTGCGGAAGTAATTTTTTAAAATAACTTTTTAACTTCCTTTGATAACTTTTCATTTTTTGAAATTACAGCTTGTGCAAGGAGCACGATATGACACATGGATTCAAAGAATACACAAAATAAGTTTCTATGTTGTGAATTGCCCTGTTTCTCTCTGGACTAGGTAGTACACAGTGTTTCATGAATGCAAGAAAATGAACCTCTTATAATAACTATATCATTGTAGAATAGTTGGTCCAAAAATATATTAAAACCATATTTTAAGCCAATCATAAGTCTAACGATTCTATTTTTTTCATCCCTTAGGTAACTCGATAGCTGTGTGAGTAAATATAAAGACAGAGGTTTGCTTTGAGAAAGACTAATGAAGAAAGCTCCAAACATCCAAGCCTTTGTAGAGAAAATGTCTAACAGAACTTGAGCCAACTGTTATGTACAAAAACGATAAGAGCACAATCCCTCCCGAATTTTTGGACTGCGCTGCGAATGTTAGAGCTGTTGAGTGCATGACTACAGTAGCTCAGTGTGGAAACAAGACGTGATATCCTATCCTAATGTTATTTCAGACATACCACTTTACAGTAAGAAGAAGCTTGACCAACAACATTTTATAATCTGTGTACAGCTGATACGACTGAATATGCTGATCAGACTTTTTCCTGTATGCCGTAATTTTTAGGTTTATTTATTTGTAGTATTTGCCTCCATACCATTTGGGTCCATTTAAAGTTTCATTATTTTTGAATAATACAAATTATCATTATATTTATGGGCCCCAAAATGTGTATTGTAGCAATACAGGCTTTATAAAATGTATACAAATAGACGCAGCTCACAATATAACTGTTCCTAGTTTAACGTAATAAATGCGTATATGGAAAATAATGCAGAAAAATTAGTGTGTTTTCAATTTCATGTTATTACCATATGCATTTCTTTATTTGCTTTTATACTTTTTCGTACTTTTCCTTTTACATTATTTTTTATAGTTGTGAGCAGTAATTGGTTAAGAGTGGTCTGTGCTTAGAATAGTATTTTATACTTCTAAAGTGAGGGCTTTGTAAGCATATGGGTGATTGTGTCTATGTTTAAGATGCTGTAAAGTAAATTTTTTTTCAAGTCTTACACAAAAATTGACTATTTTCTTGGTGTCTGCACTTTAGGATTGTTATTTTAATTCTATGTATCTTTTGCTTTATTATTATGCTTTGATCTCATAAAGCCTTAAAATGATGATTTTGCTTGTGTCAGACATTCGGAGATTTAGAGATGAAGTATGAATTTGAGAATAGTCTATTTTTAAATAAATGAAAATGATGACTTGGAAGTCTGACTGATCACAGTACAAAATAAAGAAATAATGATATGTAATATTCATAAAAGATTTATAGATTAGTTTTGAAAAACTAATCTGTTAATATGAGAGCATTCAATGTATTTTCTGGAAATAACTTATTTAGAATAATTCACAAGGTGCAGATTTGGGTTTTTTCTTAACATTTTTTATGCCCAAAATCAGAATGGCATCATAAAGTTAAACACATGCAATGAAAACATTCATGCTTTTTAATGTATGCACCGCTCATTTTGGTTTACAAATGTATGCAATATACTGACGAAATTGGTACTTTGTGAGTATCCCAATTCTCCAACCACAAATCACATTTAAGGTATTCACACTAGGCAGATTTTTTTCTGCAAAAATTTGTACAGTTAAATTTCAGTTAAACTCATCTGATTTGGTCTGTTGCAGAAAATTTTGCAAACAATTTGCAATGTACAAGCTTATTTTAAGTGGAATGCGTCATCAGAAAATGATTTATTGTTTCTGTCAAGTTATTATGTTTAATGTATTTTTTTTTATTTCGCCTTTTTTTGTCTATCTCACATTCTGTATTACAAATAACAATGAGAAATATTGAAACTTTTACATTGGCCAGTAGGTCTATTAGTCTATCTTAGAGTCCTACTTCCTGTTGTTTTAAGACACTCACATATAGATTTTCAGCAACAACCTATCGACTGTATTGAAGCATCTAATAAATGTGTGCAAAGGTGACTGTGCAGGGAGAGGGAGCAGAGCCAGCTGTTTCATCAACTATGATGAATGGTGGATACTGTGTTATCAGCTGTGTACAGAATTATTACCTGTCATTGTAATCCTACAGACAATGAGACTTCTGAAAATTTCTTTTGAAAGGACAGGAAGTATAAGTCTAAAATATTCCCAGTGGGTAGTGTAAAATTTGAAAGATTACTAATTTAGTTTTTTTTCTTTACTACAGATAGGATATGCAACAAAAAACATTCCTAACTTTTAAAAAAACATATGTAGCACAAAATCCAGATTTAAAAAATAGGTAATTTTCTGATGACACATTTTTTTAAACAGATCTTTGGTAAGCTGAGATATAATGAGTTTGGCAAGATTCTCACATAATGGTTACCATTAATTATTATTCTTGTTTTTATTATCTAATTTTTTCATAAATAAAAACAATGGTAACACAGCCTGGACACATGTGAGGAATGTATGTTTGTTAGGAATTCTACACATGTATTCAGACTGTCTAGCAGCCACAAATCATGCAGCTGCGTCCAAAAACATTAAATCTCTGAGCACGCCAAAATACTCGAAGATCACCCCCAAGCAACGAGTATACTCGCTCAAAAATTGTATTGGAAGAAGGTACCGAGCTCAAACTAAGATACTGGAGAAAAGGCCAAATCAAGCTGGATAAAAGTACTAATAGGGATTGGTGTCTATTGAGGTATGGTTGTGCATGTGACAATTTATGAAATGCTTGCACTTATCACAATAAGTGAAGGTAGTTGTTAAACAAGTTGCCTGCAATAAGAAACCACTAGTACATAGTGACAAACTGGCAGTGCAGTATATAAGAGCTTACCCCGACTCGGACTGAATAGCGAGTTCCCGTCCTGAAAACGATGAAAGTTCCACGAATCAGGTGGGTGGGTGCAGGGCAGGCGTAAGCGGTAATGAAAGCACACTCCGGTGTCGGGGGTAAAGATGTTGTAATGTGCAGGGCGGAGCCTGAGACGCTCTGGCGGTTTGCGTCCTGTATGCTCGGCAGGAAAATGGCCGACACTGACCGCGTGTGATGTCACTGAGCTAGGCTACGGAGCCTGGCTGGGGCCAAAAACAACCAACGCGTTTCGAAGGCAAGTCGACTTTCTTCGTCAGGGTTACCGCCCATCTATCCTAGCTGCTATATATATAACGCGAGTGGCCATGCATCTAGTTAACCCCTGATTGGTCACACTCCCTTGTGGACTAAAGGTACTGCCACACTAAACGCTCCCGCTAGCGATCTCGTTAGCGTCGCATACTAATGAGATCGCTAGCGGGATCGTTTTAATATCGCTAGTGTGGGACCACACTAAGCGATGTCGCTAGGACGCTATCGCCGCTAGCGATCTTCTTAGCGATTTAGCGGTACAAAAGTACCGCTAAATCGCTAAGAAAAGGTGCCACACAGCGATTAGATACTTACCCAGCGGGAGCGCCGACGAGAAAAAAGGGTCCGGAGCGATTCCAGCGACGAGCGAGATCACAGCAGGAAGCTCGTCGCTGGAAGCTGCCGCACACAGCAACATCGCTAACGGGATCGCTAAATAGTGACGTTTTTTAGCGATCCCGTTAGCGATGTTGCTTAGTGTGGCATACCCTTTAGGATGACTATAAAGGTGGGGGTATAGTCATCCTTAGTCGCAATATGTACCAAGAGGAATCCTATCGACTTCTTGGGGATAATATCACTTAAAGGAAATTGGACTGCAATCCAACTGTACAATATATTAGTAAACTAAATAGCCTGGCTCAAAAAGGGAAATCTTTGGGCATTCTAAACATCAACATCACATGCTGTCAAACAGTGTAGGCTATTTTCCTGCCGAACATCCAGGATGCTACAGGCTGGAGCGTCTTTGGCTCTGCCTGGCACGTTACAATATCTTTACCCTCGATACCGAAGTGCGCTTTCATTACCACTTACACCTGCCCTTCCCTGCACCCACCCACTTCCTTCATGGAACTTTCATCGTTTTCAAGACGGGAACCCGCTATTCAGCCCGAGTCGGGGTAAGCTCTTATATACTGCACTGCCAGTTTATCACTATGTACTAGTGGTTTCTTATTGCAGGCAACTTGTTTAACAACTACCTTCACTATTTGTGATAAGTGCCAGCATTTCATAAATCGTCACGTGCACAACCATACCTCAATAGAGGCCCATCACTATTGGTACTTTTATCCAGCTTGATTTGGCCTTTTCTCCAGTATCTTAGTTTGAGCCCGGTACCTTCTTCCAACACAATTTTTTAGCCTATTTTGACAGTGTGAGCACAGTCTCTGTCTAGGTACCAGCTGCATGCACTGCATACAGGTAGAGCCAGTGCACAGTTATATGAAAAAGTTTGGGCACCCCTATTAATCTTAAGCTTAATGTTTTATAAAAAATTGTGTTTTTGCAACAGCTATTTCAGTTTGATATATCTAATAACTATTGGACACAGTAATGTTTCTGCCTTGAAATGAGGTTTATTGTACTAGCAGAACATGTGCAATCTGCATTCAAACAAAATTTGACAGGTGCATAAGTATGTTGCTGTCAATTAAGTTGATTCAAACTGGGAATGGCTTCTACTTCTCTTCCTGCCTCCCTCCTCTCAGTAGCCATTTTGTTGTTCATCTCATTGCTGTGAGCACACACATTTCTAGGCTTGTGAAGTCTTCAATTTCTTGGATACGAAGGTAGGAAAGTCTCACAGCATCTAACAGCCAGTTATACCTTCATTCGCCTTATGTGGGGACAGAACAGTCAGAAATTGTCTTTGAGCCTGGACTTGGCTTACATATATTTTGTATGAAATTTATCACTATAGGTATGATTTTTTATACCAAAAATGGATAATAATTAGTATCTACATATTGTTTTACAATGTTTTACTTATATTCAGCACAAAATAAAGATGGTGGCTCTGTTACAATTTTCCTATTGGTCGAAAAAACAGTTGAAGATGGAATAAAAATTCTGAAACCATTTACGGTTTACATAATATATAAATGACATTTATAAATAATTATCA
>VIAB01009751.1:36594-48139 GCA_009801035.1 Oophaga pumilio | reverse complement strand
AAAAGTATTTTACAGGTAAGGTCTTACCAAAATCCGTCTTTTTACCAGATTTCCATTTCTCTCTTTGCAACAGGAAAAGTGGTTACCAAAGAAAAAATTCAGGAAGCCAAAGAGGTATATAGAGAGCACTTCCAGGATGACGTTTTTAATGAGACTGGGTGGAATTACATCCTTGAGGTGAGACATGGTTATTGCCTTCTAGCTTTAATTAGCCAAGTTATCAGATGAAAGCTGCACAGGACTCCTCTGACCCCTTGACTTAATTACCATAAACCAGTAGCAAAATAATGGTGATTTTCTTACGTCCAATATTTATGATCAGAATGTGATGAGCGGTCCAGGCACTGGCCAACTCCATAGCCTTTAAGGAGACTGGCTGCCTGTCAAAAGGGGGCAGGTCACTGAGGGATCAGTGACCTGCCATAAGGAAGAATATGTAAGCATAGCACGACATAAAGGCAGGCCGCCCCGAAGCACAAGAATCTCATTAACTGAAAACTACACATAGATTAAACAACAACCACACGACGGATTTCATCAACCAAATGTATCGCTGTAATCAGTATAATGGTGCCAACCTGACACTGTCTGTAGGTTACTGAGCACAATACTGCTGACAGGTTCCCTGTAAGATGTGCAGAGCTCATATATAGGCCTAAGTCTTTATGCACTAATCTTCATAACATGATCAAGACATCAAAAATCTGATTGTATGAGGACTTGCACAGAGAAGTGATTAGATGAGCATTTTTGTACTCCTTTTTTTTTTCGGGGGGTGGGGGTTTGGTAGGAGAAGGAAGCATGTGACAATTGGGGAAGTAACTATTCTTGCTGCACATAAAACTGGGAGCATTTTTGGGAAGTCGACACCAGATCACTGAGGGGGAAAAAAAGAGTCGGTGAGTATTGCTGCTTTTGTTTTATAAATGTTGGCAGCTGTTTAAAAGTAAAAAAAAAAAATGTGTTAAAGGGAACCTGTCAGGTCCCCGGTGCCCTCCAACCCAGCAACATTCACCCATGTATCATTAAATTCTTTGCCTAACCAGCCCTGTATAACGTAATTCAGTTAAATTAATGCTTTTAAAAAGCTTTTATAGTTTCCTATGCTAGTGAGGGCTTTGACTAGTCGAGGAGTTTGTTGCCCTGAACTAGTCAGCCCTTTTTCCATGTTATCACGCCCCTGTGGGTGTGATAATTTGCACCAGCCGGCCTCTTGCCAGCTCTTGCAAATCTAGCTCATGCGTGGCGCTTATTTCGGCAGCGTCAATGCGTCTCTGAAGCCAGGTGTACGCTTCTTGGCTTCAGAGGTGCATTGACGCTGCCAAAATGAGTGGTGGGCATGCACTAGATTTACAAGATATGGCAAGAGTCAGCTGGTGCAACGTATCACACCCACAGGGGCGTGATGACATGGAAAGAGGGCTGACTAGTTATAGCCCTCATTAGTATAGGAAACTGGGACATATACATTATTTTTAAAGCATTTATTTAACCAAATTACATTATACAGGGCTGGTTAGGTTTGGAGTTTAATGATACATCAGTGAATGCTGCTGGGTTGGAGGGCACGAGGGACCCGACAGGATCCCTTTTAGGCTATGTGCACACGTTGCGGAATTGCCGTAGAAATTTCCACGGCAATCCCGCACCTTCCTGCCGTGGGAAATACGCATTTTATTGGTATGCGTATTCACGCTAAAAACTAGCGTTTTGCAAGCGTAATTAGCTTGCAGAATGCTAGCGTTTTCCAAGCGATCTGTAGCATCACTTGGAAAACTGATAGGTTGGTCACACAAGTCAAACAAGTGTTTGACACGTGTGACCAACTTTTTACTATTGATGCTGCCTATGCTGCATCAATAGTAAAAAGATCTAATGTTAAAAATAATAATAAAAAAAATCGTGATATTCTCACCTTCCGGCGGCCCCCGCAGCCTTCCTGGTCCTCAGCGACGCTCCCGGCCAATCCCGTTCCCAGGGATGCATAGCGACAATGACCCCAGATGACGTAGCATCACGCGAGACGGCTACGTCATCTGGGGTGATTATCGCAATGCATTACTGGGAACGGGATTGGCCGGGAGCGTCGCTGAGAGGCGGGAAGGCTGCGGGGGCCGCCGGAAGGTGAGAATATCACTATTTTTTATTTTAATTTATTGTTTTTACATGGATATGGTACTCAGGGCCTGGAGGAGAGTCTCGACTCTCCTCCAGACCCTTGGTACCATCCGCACTTGAACCGCTTACTTTGTGCATGGTGGGCATAGCCACATGCGGAAAGTAAGCGGTTCAATGCATTCCTATGATGGCGGAATCGCCGCGATTCCGCAAAAAAGAATGAGCATGCTGCGGATTCTCCCGCGATGCGATTCCGCCGCGGAAAAACACGCAGCATGTGCACAGCATTGCGGAATCCCATAGGATATAATGAGTTGTGTTGTGTAAGCGTTTTCGCCGCGAAAAACCGCAGCAAAACCGCTAAGAATCCGCAACGTATGCACAGACCCTAAAGTTGGATGACCCCTTTTAGGCTGTTTGGTTACTCTGGGTCCCATTTTACATTTATAATTCTTTCATCTTGTAAGCTAGTCCATTAGCTATTAGTGTATTGTCTTTAATATATTTATAGATCCTAGGACAATAATGAAGTGTTAGATATAAATTAGTAGGAAAACAAGTGCAAGCGGATGATGGATTATTTTCCTGAATAGGAGGATAAATCTCACTGGGACTTGTTCTGCAGCACTGATGGTAAAAAAGGATTCCTCACTACATGGACCGTGCAAGTGTGATCTGTTAGGAAGCTGGCATGTAAACTCTGGCACCCAGTGCTATCTGTGGGATTGGCATTTTTCAGCATTCTAGAGCAAGAACACAATGTGAAGGACAGATGGATGATTGTGCTTTATTTCCCTGGGCTATTGCCAGATTATTGAATCTGTTTCTTTTCATATGTAATCTTTATTATACATTTTTTTTGCTTTATAGAAATATGATGGCCATCTGCCAATTGAAGTTAAGGCTGTGCCTGAAGGTAGTGTCATTCCCCGAGGGAATGTACTGTTCACTGTAGAAAATACAGATCCTGAATGCTTCTGGCTTACAAACTGGATAGAGGTTTGTGTTGGTGATGTAGTTATACTCCCTTTGTACTGAATATTTGTGATGTGTTATTTATTTTTTTTTAACATTTCTCCCCCTCTTCTTTTGACATTCTTATGACTTATAGCTAATTCATCTGGGTAAATTGTGCACCACGGTGGCTCAGTGGTTAGCACTGTTGCCTTGCAGGTGCTGACTTTCACTCCAAGCATGGGCAACATCTGTAAGAAATTTATATGGTCTAAGTGTTTCCCCAGACGCTTAAAAACAAGCCAACAAATATGAGGGCTGGGACTGATGTAAATCTGGCCTTCTAGCACCATTGAAGCTGTACAATAAATACAATTATATTTTAAGCAAATGTGTCCTAAATGTGTTTTCCCATCTTCAAGACTGTTCTAATGATAACTTATTTTTTCTTTGTTACCTATAAAGAGCAGGAACTGTTTATAACCCCTAGCAAAAAAAATTAGGGAATTGCCACACTTTACAAAAAATTAAAAGGTTTATTTATTTTTTTCCCCTAGCAGATTAATGGCAGGTAATTGCTTACTACCTGCCTGTTCTTCTATGTGGCTATTTCTCCTGGCTCCAAGCGGTCACAGACTGCTTCTGGTGGCCATTCTCCTGTTTCCTGTTACATCATGTTGACAGGGCCGTTCCTTCTCTTCCACTTTGCTTTGTCAACGAAGCTTCACCGCTGAAGTCATGTTGATTGATAGATAGCTGGATACATTTGGCCGTGGCCGCTCATAGCCGGGAGAGATCGTTGCAGGATGGAATAGACAGGTAGTTGGCAACTACATGCCAACAAGTACTTGGCCCCATAGGAGAAAAAAAAGTCCCAGATATTGGCTCAGATTTTTTTTTTTTTTTTTTTTACTTCACATGCAATACAGAAATCAGATATGACACCAGTCAATGGTGGTTTATGTAACTTCTGAACATTCTGGCTTTGTGAAACACATAAAAGTAAATTATTTTAATTATGTTATGCAGATGAAGAAGAAAAAATATTTTTTAATTACTCACTAATGAGGAAAATAAGGGGATGATTTTGGTTTTTGAAATAAAAGCTACAATGTTGCCGGAAGTCTAAAAACAAAAATTACCGTATATACTTGCGTATAAGCTGAGGCACCTAATTTTGCCACAAAAAACTGGGTGAGCTTATTGACTCGAGTATAAGCCGGGTATGCATTGTCCCCTAATCCCTATCCTATTATGCATTGCGCCCCTGTCCCTGTCCTGGTATGCGTGACTCTCCCGTCCCTGTATGCATGGCTCCTTACCCCAAAAAAAAACCCATCCTACTCACCTTCCTGCGCGCCCTCGCATGCATCTCATTCCGGCGCCTGCAGCTCTTCCTGCTGAGAGATCACGTGGCCCCGCTCATTAAGGTAATGAATATTCACTCCATGCCTATGGGAGTGAAGAAGCGTGCATATTCTTTACCTTTAATAGCGGGGCCACGTGATCGCTCGGCAGGAAGAGCTGCTGGCGCCGGCGGCCAGAACGTGATGCAGTGCCACCGAGGGTGCGCAGGTAGGTGAGTATGATTTGTGCTGGAAGCCGGCGACTGCAGAGCTCACCGACACAAAAAGAGGACTTAAAAATCCTCCAAAAATTTTAAAAATTCACAGAGAAAAAAGGCAGAGATGTTTACCTGCCCAGGCCTCCAAAAAAATGCAGGGTGCAGCGGACCCGATTAATGATGGCTAAAACACAGGTGCAGCAATACCGATATAACAATCACTCCCAGTCTACCAATCCATGGAGTGGGTGATTGTCTGGTATATTGGTGCACAAAAAGGTAACGGCTGGCACTGTGCGCTATTACAGCATCGACACAGGCTTTAGCCACAGCCGCCGGCTCCACGTCTGTGACCCGCTCCTCTGCCGCTCCCCCGCAAGCTTTCTGGGACAATTGACTCGTGTATAAGCCGAGGGGGGGCGTTTTCAGCACAAAGAAATGTGCTGAAAAATTCAGCTTATACACCAGTATATACGGTAGTGTGCAGTTAGAAGGGAGTTCTTGCAGACCTTACTTTGTTGGATTGGCAAATTTGGCCCAAGTGTCCATTAAAACAATGGAAGGGATCGTAAGGGTATGCGCACACAGAGATGTTTTTGGGGTGTTAAAAACCATGAGTTTTTCATGTAGACAATACTTCAGGAAATTAGAAACTCTGCCAAAATCTCCACAAACAGAATGTGCACTTTGTGCGTGTTTTTTTTTTTTTTAATGTAAACTCAGTATTTTTTAGGGGTTTTAAAATTTGGAGAAGGATTAAGATTTCTGCTCTAAAAACTGTGCGCATAGCCACAGAAAACATTTTCCTGAACTTTCTTTCTGAAGCAGGCTTGAATATCCCAATATCTACAGTACTTAATGTAATCAAAAGCTTGAAAAAACACTTTAGTCTTTTCAGTTTTACTTTGAACATTTTTCTACAATTGAGCCACAATTTTTAGACAGTGTTTCAGTTTGGTGAACCACTGACCACCTTTGCTTCTGAGAGACTCTGCCTCTCTAACATGCTCCTTTTTTATGTGGCGTAAATTGACCAGCTGTTTAATTCATGTCACTTACTTTTCCTGCATTTTGTTAATCCTGTCCCAACTTTTTTTTGAGATTTGTTGCTGCCATTCATTTCTAAATAAATTACACTGTTTTAATTTGAAAAAAATAACTTTCAATTTCTGATCTTTGTTCTGTTATGATAAAAATGTTTTCCAAATCATTGCTTTGTTTGTTTGTTTTTTAATATTTTTTACAGCATTCCAATGGGTTTGGAATTGCGGTTGTACTTGTATGACTTGTTCTTAACAAAGCACTCCCATGATTTATTTTTAATTCTGTGAATATATATGTTTGGCATATTATGTGAGTGTATTAATATACTCCCCAACCACCGTTTTCTCCGGGATCCATTGCCGTTCTGCTCCTCTAGTCAGTGACGTCACTGCACCTCAGACTAGCCAGCTCGCTCTGCGTGAGCCGGAAGTCTTTTACAATGTAAGCCTATGGAGCCTTGTTTTAAGGTTTCATAGACTTACATTGTAAAGGACACCTTTGGGTCACGCAGTGTGACACACATGTTTAGTGATCAATGTATTCATATCAGATGCAGTTTTAAATGCAAGAGTGGCCGTTTTGATCACATTCTCCGAGAACCCCTTTAACAGCATTTCAGAGCTTTTTGGTTTAAAAAACATTAACAAGGATAACGCCTTTTAAAGCTTTTTATTAGGAAAGTGACGTGCTTCGCAAATGGTCCAGAGCTCAATCTTTATGGTAGCAGTTTAAAAAACCTTGGTCCATGCCACACCTCTGTCCTGTACAGCTGATCCGTCAACGCCTCTTCAACAAAGCTGGAACTAGCGTGATATGGAATATTACATTAGTGAATTCTAACTGTTAAAGAACTCCCTGTTTTAAAAGCCCAAGAAAGACAAACAAAATGGCAATTTTTTTTTAACACATGCAGTTATGGAACTGTACTTTGTTCATAGGACAGCCCCTTTAAACCATCATTTCAGTGTCATATGTGACTTGTGCTTTTTGCTACAAAGAAAATTAGCAAACACCATCTAAATGTGCAAAGTTTGTGACTCTTGAATTTTGTCAGGGGTTAATTGGCAGTCCCCATAGATTGTCAGGACCACAAAGGAATTCCCACTGGTAAAAGGAGGAATTCTAATATGTTTTGCAGGTTCATGTTAAGTGATGGTGAGGGAAAGTAATTTTAAAGGGAATCTGTCAGTAGGATCAATCCTCCTAAGCCGTCTTTATGGGCATGCAGGTAATAGAAAGTTGTATAACTGTATCTTATTCCAGAGAAGTCAGCATTATTCTTATATGTAAATGAGCTGTTCCAGGCTAAGGGGAGGGCGCTGATCTGCATGCGAATCTGCCTGCAGAGATTATTTTAAAGGGAACCTGTCAGGTGATTTTTTTTCTTTTTTCTTCATAGCATACTAATAGTATACTGAAATAGGGCATAGGCAGCCCTTTCAGTATATGTGATGTTTATTGCTGGACCTTGCGGCATTCTAACAATATAACATGGCTTACTTCATACCTATATGGCGTATAAAGAAAAGCACTGTGACACTGACTTGGTGGATAAAATTGGCCACAGCCTTTATTTAGATTATCTTATTAATTAACACATTAAAGTGGTTGTCCACTACTAGGACAACCCCTTCTCAAACTAAATGTTTGGCCCCGATTAAAATAATAAAGCCTATATTCCTCTCCCGTGCCTGTTCCATTCCAGCGGTGCCAGCATTGTCCGTCCCGGGGCTTTGATGCGATGGAATGACACGTGATGCCCAGCGGCAAATCAGCGCTGGGGTCACTGTCTCCACCTTCGAACAAACTAAACATGAAGAGGAATTCTGGACTGCAGCTGATCCCCGACTTCCTCTTCATGTTCATTTCTTATAGGCGGAGACAGTGACACTAGCGCTGATTGGGCGCCAGCGTCATGTGTCACAAGAGTGCATCACTGTCCTGGGGAGAGCAAGTGCCGGCACCACGGGTACAGTGCCGGCACCACGGGTACAGTGCCGGCATGAGAGGCGAGTATAGGCTTTTATTTTATCGGGGCTGAACATTTAGTTTAAGAAGGGGTTGTCCTAGTAGTGGAAACCCCTTTAAAAGAGTTCTTGCATATCCAAATCTTTACTCCAATCACGGCAGCTTGGTACAAAGGCTCAAGCCCGTTAACCCTTATGATGGAGGCTGGGTAGCCCTTTCTGGTAGGAAAATGCCAGCGGACGGACACAAACCCTCGGTGTTACGCTTTTTTACATCCCCCACTCAGCATTATATTTACTAATACTGTCACCAATCCGGATCCGCCACCAGGGAAAGAAACCGAACACTCCCCTGCTACGACCAGCTTTCATCTCCAAAACTTTACATCAATCACCGCAGCTTGGCACACAAGCTCAAGCCCGTTAACCTCGACTTGCTGTCCATTCAGATGCCCAAATGATTAACCCACAAAGCCGTCTTGCAAGCATAGCTCCACCCCAACCTGGGCTATTTCCATCATCTCTTGTAAGTTAAAATTCTCATTTCCAATTTCGGATAAATTATTATAATAATAACGCCATTAATTCCATGGTGCTGTACATGAGAAGGGTTACTTACAAAGCTATAGGTATCATTTACAGTAAACAGATTTACAGTGACAGACTGGTACAGAGGGAAGAGGATAAATGTGCTGTATACTTCCTAAAAAGGCCGAGTACACCACCTTCCAAGTCAATGTGTCTTAAAGAGAATTCTCCAATTATAGATAAAAACATACAGATCGATCTATTCAAACGCTTCCTTATCTTATCACCGAATTTAAGCTCTTTGGACTTAACCCATAATTTTTTTGGAAATTATTTCTAGAATTTTATCTTGATCACCTGGAAATATTAATTTTTTGCAAACTTCTCTTCATTAGATAAAGGAGGTCCACAGTCCCCAGCTTGCCAATGTCGTTTCCTCCAAGTTGGATTATCCCCTTCCAACAAATTCTTACACTATCAGATGATAATCACAGGTTAGGCCCACAGCACCATTGCTGTGCTCGACGTTCAGCCAAGTGGATAAAGGAATGACCCAGAATGCAAACTGTAAAAACTACATAAAATTGAGATTACCGGTAGTAACCATCTTATTTGTATAATATATAGCTGGTAACAGTTCGACTCCCATCTCCCCAGTTTCTTTAGAATTGTCTTGCTCCACCCCAGTCTGGCAGCCTTCGTTGCAGCCCAAATACGAAAAGTGTGTTGAAAAATATCTATTTCCTAGGCCCTGTTTATGCAAATCTGTTACTTAAAATGCTTCTGAACTGAAACTGTTAAAGTCATACCAGACTGGTGCAGGGGCAGATGCTCACCCCATTGGGGCGCAAACGAATACTTTTTAATTAAACTAACTGGACATACATGAACTTCCGGGGAACACACGAACACCTTTCCCAGATTCATCTGTTCTAAATTTACCAATATGAATTATAATCTAACCCGCTCTGACACGCCTGTTAAACTTTAGACCTTCCGCTCCCTGTTTACCCCCTAGGTAGCAGTTCGCCAATCCACAGTGCGCTGAAAAATAGTAATGAAGCAGCTGCCGAAAAAAGCAATGATTCAAATGCATTAAAACAGGCACGAGAGACCATGCATATTCTCTCAAAATGGAAAGGTCAATAGGACACCTGCCATCATGGACACAGTGATCCTTCTCGTAACCCTTTAAAACTTGTTTCATTATAAAGTAACTATTCAACAGCGGCATTCCAGATATTTTAAGCAAAAATGATGCACCTGCCAAATTCCTTACCTCTGTTGGATATGCTAGCCCTTTCTCAAAAAACATACAGAATGACAATGCCGCCACTTCAAAATAAATCCCAATTCCAAGTTCTACAAAAACATGACCATTGTTCCCATGCTACTAAATACCTTTCGCACGTTTATTGTTCCAAGAGATCCATCACTAGGACCAAATTAAGCCTCTTAAATACTCTGGACAATCCACTCCCATAGGTTCGGTCTCTGGAACGAGGTTGAAGAACTTAGCGAACTGGCATCGAGAAAGTGAATCAGCTATTACATTGGATTTTCCTTCAATATGTAGCGCCTTCAACGAAATATTGCATTTAAGACCGATCAAAACTAAGTGTCTCAGTAATTTTGCTACAAAGTTACGAGACGATAAACAATATATTGTAAACGCTACACCCTTGTTATCAGTTCTCAGCAAGCTGCATTTGTTAGCAAAACTCCGACCCCAAAGGACTTGGTATGTGCACACGTTGCGGATTTTTACGGGCGGATTTTGCTAAATCCGCAGGTAAAATGACCTGCGTTTTTACCTGCGGATTTTCTGCAGATTTTGTGCGGATTTCCCCTGCGTTTTTACGTCTGCGGATTTCTATAATGGAGCAGGTGTAAAACCACTGCGGATTCCGCACAAAGAACTGACATGCTGCGGATTCAAATCCGCAGCAAATCTGCGTGGAAAAATCCGCAGCATGTGCACATCGTTTTTTGTTTTGCATCGGTTTACATGGTACTGTACAACGCAGCAGAATCCGCAACGTGTGCATGCACCCTAAGGCTACCAATAAATGAAAAAGTACTATCAGAACTTCCTTTTTTTTTTTTTTTTGTCACGCCATTAGCTACCTAGAATTGATGCCATCTAGCCACACTCCATTTACCTTTCCAGTAAGCTCCAAAACCTTCTGACCTGGCGGCTTCAGTAAATAAGTTCACATCCTCCACGATTCTCGTGCAGCTAAGTGTCCGGCCTATAATCTGGAACATCTAATTTACATATAAGAAAACCATTTCTCCCAAATAAAACCTTGGATCACAGATATCATTTTTATTCTGCATCCTGTGACCTACATCTCCATATAGACTGCTTAGGAGGGTTGTTCCTATAAAAAGATTCCCTTTTAATAATTAAAGCGAGCCATAAGTTCAGTATTTTGGCCCCAGCTATCTTATTTCTTCTGGCAGCTTCGTATATTGCGCTTCTTCATTTTTTGGCACTTTAATTTCTGTTTTCAGCTCCACCTGTTTGTTTTTAATCTGTTTTTATGTAGACCATCCTTGTGCAAACTTGGTACCCAATCACAGTTGCAACAAACTCCAGAGAGCAAAAGAAGATTCTTGCCAAATATTTATTGGAAACATCTGGTAGTTTAACAGGTCTGGAGTATAAATTACATGACTTTGGCTACAGAGGGGTTTCTTCACAAGAGGTAATATGTTATCATTTTTCTTTCACTTGTACTGTTATATTTGACCCTCAAATGTATACAGAACTTTAAAGAGTTATTTCCCCAATGGCAATATTTATTACAAAGCGCAGTATTTATAGAACTATTGTTAATATTCAGTACAAGCTCTACATACATTTTTTTTCTTTTTCTTGTTTCTTTTTTGTCTTTTTTAATCTTGTTGTCCCCATTTGTATCCGGCTTCACGTAGTGAATGGGCAATCCTATTATAGTGCTAAAACTACATTTCCCAGGAGTGCACTACTTCTCATCAGTGATTCAGACCCCTCCCCCTGCTCTTACATGAACTTTCTGATTGGGGGAGAGAGAGAGATGTCAGATGCACCTATTGACCCCGTCTGATGTATTTTCTGAGTGTGCTCCACAAACAGCACTAGAAATACTGGAGGTCAGTTCCATTGGCAACAGGGCATAAAGAGAGGACTGGCTATCATAAGAGTCTAAGTGCCACAAATCAGTGCAGATTTAAAAATTGTATTTGCACACTTTACACATGTTTAATTTTGTATGTGCAGAAAACTGAACTGTTTTTTTTAAGGGTTATTCCCAAAATCATAAACTTTAAAGCTAGATTTTTTGCATTAAAGGGAATCTGTCACCCCAATATTGCCATATCAGAT
>VIAB01009749.1:72672-83739 GCA_009801035.1 Oophaga pumilio | reverse complement strand
AATATTTGTGTCATTCTCAAAACTTTTCGCCGTGACTGTACAAATAGAGTGCTCAATATCACAGGGGAAAATTCCATGTAAAGTAAAAGGCACTGTAGCAGTCACAAAACTGACCCATCAGACTCCGGAAGTAATTTATAAACTAAACCGACCCATCAGCATGTAAATAGGAGTTGTATCATATGTTACCTGGAGATGAGGTGCAGCAAACTCCAACGTGCGTTTCGCGTCGGGTTCTTTGGGGGGTCATAATGCATCATAGCTCCCCAGAGATATTCTCTGGACCCATGCTATAGCATCGAAAATGAAACCAATATATGTTTATGCTTTAATCACATATATGGGAGTTTCATATCTTAATCTTTAAAGGCTTCCCCAGAATTATGGGTCATTGACAGGATTTGATGCCTCTTATCTTTTCTTGCAACTTCTAGTGATTCTTTTAGTTAAATGTGCTTATCTTAATTCACGTCATGAGTGGCACTTTCTAGTCCATGCGCGAGCTGAGCACCATGACATAACAGCACAAACTGCACTCCAGTGACAATGTTTTGACCTTAATCCACCGGAGCAGATGACTTGATTAACACCGATGTCTTCAGGGAAGGAGGATTAGCACTGGAAGCAGCTTCCTCGGCACGAAACCCTACTGTGAAGTAACATGTTACATGGTCAGGACAAGAGATATGCTGCTCCTCTGGGTCACGTTGCTCGCGACTGTACGAACTTCCTATCCTATTCCACAGCGGGTACAATTCTACGATTCCCTTCCCGGTGATGACGGCATTAGCCGCGCTCCATGTATGGGAAATTATAAAGTGATATCAAATTTATACAACATCCTCATAGCCTGCCAAGACATAAACACAAGGCCAGGTTCAGATGGGGACAAATCCTGATCAGATGTAATTCAAGACAAAAAACACTTATCTTCTTCCTGTGAAAAACAATCCACCAACATCAAGAAAACGTTACCCTGCTGTAAGGTACACGATTTAAGTAGTTTAAAGGGGTTTTCTGAGTACAAATAATAAAACTGTGCACCCCTCGTTAAGTTTCCTGCAGGGGCACGTTATTTCGGGTTCACAATGCCTACGAGGTGCAGCCTACTTTCGACTTGCCTTGTACCGAGCAAAGAGTCCGACTTGTTTGATGTATGTTCCAATGGAGTTTTCAGTCTTTTTCTTCATGTGGCAAAAAGTGAACCCATTGCCTCAAATTAGAGGAGCAGAAATTGTACAGATGTATATTCCTCTTAGAGATCCTTCCTCCTAGAGATCCACCACTCTATACACCCTAATAACATGGTCCAATTGTTGGAGGGAACCACATGATAGAAAGATCTGAGTCTTCTTTGCTTTCACCCATCTGCAGATCACTTTAGACTTAAGCTGGCCGTACATATTACACTTGCGTCTGCCGAATCTGCCAATATCGATGGTTCCGCCGATGGTCCAACATCTATGGGGCCGACTGATGGGCAGCAGATATGCCCTTCGAACAAGATAAGGCCGGCTGACGCGTCGGTTGGCGGCACTCTCATAGAGAGCACAATAGCGCCCGGCCGCGTGTTTGCGGGAAACGCCTGAGTTGGTTGTCGGCAGAATCATATTTCGGCCAATGGTTCTTGTATGGAGCAAATTTAGTAATAGTCCCTATTTTTATAACACCGGCATATTCCATAGTGCTGTACATTTCAGTATTAATTTATAAAGAAAGTCATACAAAGTTATAAACAATTCATAGGCTATAGACAACTTTGAAGGCTATTTTTTTTTTACTTAAATACATGCATTTGGGGCTAAATAATAATTGAGCTTCACTGAATAATTTTGTACCGTTTCGCCTTTGAGGGTATTTCTTTCCCTGTACAATGTTGTTTGCAGAATAAGTTAACTGAGAATTCATCAGTGAGCTCATTGTGACACTTTGCAATTGTTTTTATCATCTTTTACTTAGCTCATAACAGCTGATTTGCAACCACAGACCACATCAAAGGAAAAAGCAATTTTCATGTGTTCATAAATTAGCCGAGAGAAACTCAGAAGACAGAAAAAAGAGGTACAAACTCTTGTCAGAATGAGCTCACTGACGGATCCTTAGTAAACCCATTCTACAGCCAGCAATATTGCAACATAGGGGCTATAGAAGGCAACATTTTTAACACCTTCATGACAGGAGGTATTTTCGTTTTTTGCTCCCCTTCTTCTCAGAGCCATAACTTTTTTTTATTTTTCAGTCAATATGGCCGTGTGAGGGCTTGTTTTTTTGTGGGACGAGTTGTACAATTGAATGACACCATTGCTTTTAACATATTGTGTACTATAAAACGGGAAAACAATTTCAAGTGCAGTGAAATTGCAAAAAAAGTGCAATTTTTACTTTTTCAAAGGGAGGGTGTCCGACATTGACGTATTATTACGCCCAAATGTCGGAAAGGGGTTAATGAAAGCCAATTGCAAAAGTTATTTTCAGCTCAAAATACATGTATTCAAGTAAAAAAAAAAAACCTTCCCCGAAGGTGTCCATATTCTTCAACTATTCTATCAAGAAGGCGATGCTAAGAGAAGTCTACAATCTGTGTAAAGAAATAGGAGTAACAGCAGAGGTAAAAAGTAAAGGTGAGCGAATCGATCCAGTAGGTTGGACGAGAACCCTGTGAACCCCCTCCTACCTGCATACATATGTCAGTTGTACGACATGGAGTTTGGAAATTAATCTGATTGTCCAGAATAGCATATTCCAGAGAGCTGGTGCGGCACGAGACAAGTTTTATAAATCAGAAGACAATGGAGGATGTTATTCATAATTTGCAATATGATATTCACATGAGAACCATTGGTTCGGTCTACAGATATGCCCTATGGGAGTAATTAGAGTCATATAGGCCCTGGAGCAAGTTTTGTAACTCCACACAAACATCAGGTTTTTTCCTTCAAGAATGGTCCCCTTTGGCTAAGATCTATAAGGATATATGCACCCCTCTCAAAAACACACAAACGAAAAAAAACTCAAATATATAAACAACACAGTGTAACAATAAGCAAATAAAACCGCTATACAAGTAAATATACTAATACACTATTACAGATCAAAATGAAACTTACTACCAACAAAACAGCTATAGAAGGAACCCATAATACCGCCACACTGTGATCACATATTACCACCACATAACTGTATAGTACCACCATGCTTGTCAAACAACTGTATTAAGACCAATATTACAGCCATACCGTGATCTGTAGACCATATATGTGTATTATGTACAGATAAATTCAGTGACTCACCGATGAAGGCCATGACTTCTTCCATCAACGCCTTGTTTCTTCAGAAAATAAGACAATTTTTTAGCTCATCGCTTTCACCCAACTCTAAATAAACAAAATAGCACCATAAACACTAATAATTCCATCCCTGTTGCCATGCGCCAGTTTTGTGTCCTCCACAACTAACACTGTACTCCTTCTACCTCCACAGAATTCTAGTGCGCTCTCTATTAGGTATGAGTGAACGTGGTCAGTGATACTCTGATATCACTCGAGTATCTTGGTGCTTGGATGTACTCGTTACTCGGTGAGCATTAGCCGGTGCTCAAATTTAAAACTCGAATCCCTGCCCTGCATGTTTGGCACCTGTTACACAGCCAATAAGCTTGTGGGGATTGCCTGCCAGTCACTGTAATGTCGTAGCCATCTTGGTAGTGGCGTTACTGTGATTGGCTGGCCGCATGACATCATCAGAGGTTATAAAAGAACAGGTGATGCCACTCTCGGCTCCCTGACGCCATTGCACAGCTCCGTCACACTTCGTACTGGAGGGAGAGAGTGCTTGTCTAGGCCTGTGTGCACAGTATAACGAATCAGAGTCTTATACTGTTGATACTGGGGCTGATGCTGAACCATCACACTAAGGCCGGGGTCACGCTTGCGCGAAACTCGCATGAGTCTAGTACCTCAATACCCGGCACTGCCGCCGGCACTCGGACCGGAGCGTTCAGCTGCATAGAAATACATGCAGCCACACACTCAGGTCCCGAGTGCCGGCGGCAGTGCCGGGTATTGAGTTTCGAGACTCATGCGAGTTTCTCGCAAGTGTGACCCCAGCCTAACAGCCCTTCTAAGGGCTAATCCAGTGCTTTGCTGTTTGCATCAGATACATTCTGCAATTAGCCTAAGAAGGGACAGTTGCAGGAGCAGGGAGAGTGGCTGAATACAGTCTCTAGGCAGTGCTTGGAGTTTGCAGATCGTTGCTAACTACATATCTGCTGCATGTGACCACATTTTTTTGGCAGGTGAAAAAAATTACTATATTTTCAACCATAGAGTATTACATGCTTTGCGGTACATTTTGGTGGTATATAACACTCCAAAAAAGCATGGAAAATTTTGTCTGAATTCAATTAGTCATCCATACAGTATTAGGTGCTTTCTGTGACATTAGGGTGGTATATAACATTCCAAAAAAGCGTTGAAAAATTGAAGACCCCACAAAGATGGTGAGCAGTGATGACGCCATCATCAGAGCAATGATCCCGCTTCTGTGCCTTCTCAAACAGTCGCTGCTGACAATTAAATATGAAGCTTTGCATGCGGACCAGTTGGAGGTGGAGGAAGACATGAGTCAGAGAGATACTACCCAGCCCAGCCTCATTTCATCTGCTTAGGGTGGAATGGGTAACAATAAGGACGTGATGGCTGAGGAGGAGGAAGCACGACAGGAGCTGGCTGATGGAGGAACAGAGGCTAGTACACACACAAGCTTCTTCCCGTCTCTCCTACGTGAATGGGCTGAGGAGGAGAATGAGAAGGAAGAGATGGAGGAGGAGATGGAGAGAAGTGGAGGCAGGGAAATGTTGGCTGTATGGAGCTTGGCACATATGGCAGACTTTATGTACCACTGCCTTTCCCGTGACCCTTGAGTTACATTAACCTTGGCCAAAAACAGAATAATGGTTGTTCACCCTGCTAGATTCAAGACATAAATTCTTGCATCTCTCCTTCCTGAGGCGGAGAGGTCTACTAAAATGGTGCTATACCAGAAGGCCATTGTGGAAAATATGTTTCAAAATTCCCATCAGGCAAGGCTAGCAGCAGGGGACAAGCTTCCTTGCCCAATGAAGGAGAGGCGAGCGAGACACACAGCAGAAGCACGGGTACACTGACAAATGCCTGGGCCAATTTCATGACACCGTCCCAGTGTCCAGGCCCTGATGACTGTGTTTTTTTGACGAGGGGAACATTTTTAAAGATGTCAAGCAATGCCTGGCCAACAAAACCAGCTTACTCCCTAATTCCTCTGCGAAGTTCACCTATTGGGTCTGAAAGATGGACACCAGGCATCATCTGTCCCTCTATGCCTTGGAGGTGTTGTGCTGCTGTGCCACTAGTGTCTTGTCTGAGTGGGTTTTTAGTACCGCCGAGGGGGGCAAAACAGACAGGTGATTTGGCCTGTCAACAGAAAGTGCTGAAAGGCTCAATCTGATAAAAATGAACAAAGTTTGGATTAGCCCCAACTTTTCCACACCACCAGATGACAGCAGCACATGAAGTGTTTTTAATCTTCAAAATTTAAATGAGGCCCGCTAGTTGTTGCCTTCAATGGTCTATGGATGACTCTACTTATAATTTTTTCCTCGCTTTGCACTTTGTGCAAAGCCTTTGAGTGCAGGAGGGCATCAACTACACTTTCAAAATATTTTAATGAGGCCCTTCAGTTGTTGCCTTCAAGGGTCTATGAATGACTGCATTACCCTCCTTATCATTTTTTCATGGCTTAGTACTTTCATCAGAGCCTTTGTGAGTGTAGGAGTACATCAACTACACTTTCATAATATTTTAATGAGGCCCTCCATTTGTTGCCTTCAAGCGTGTATGGATTAGCCCGCCTATAATTTCTTTCTGGCTTTTATAAACATTTAAATTTTGTTTACGTAAATTAATTTTTAATCCTTTTCACATTTTGCCTTATATACAAGTCATACAGGAAATAATGTTTCATAATTTTTTTCCTGTAAACTCCAATTTCTCGTCAATTTTTAATGGTTTATTGTCAATCCTTAAAGTGGAGTAAAAGTGTGACCCCATTGTTCTCTAGGAGTCAGAGATGCTTCCAGGCGTCTTCCGCATGCTGTTCTCCTTCCATTCAGCACTTTTTCCATCCATTTCAACATTTTCAGTGCCTGCCAGACCTCCTTGTAGGGCCTGCCGGAAATATATTCAGATTTCCCATTGAATCCTATTATACTCGTTACTTGAAACGAGCATCTGAGCATTAGGTATTGCTTGGTTGTAGTAACAAGCATACAAGCATTTTAGTCCTCACTCATCTCTACTCTCTATGCCTCCATACAGTAATAGTGCCTCCTTTGTGCCTCCATTCAGAAGGCATGACCTCTTTGCAATGTTTTACTTTGTTACCCATACAATAATTGTCCCTTTTTTTGCCCCATGCAACTTTTATGTCCCTCTTTATGCCCATATACAATAATTATCTCCTTGTTTTTGTCTCATGCAATAATCATGTCCCTGTTTTGCAGTCCATGCCCCATACAATAATTATGTTTCTTTGTGCCTCATACCATATTTATATTCTTCTTTGCAGCCCCACACAATATTTTTTTCCTGGCTTGTGCCCCATACAATGATTATGTTCCTCTTTCTGCCCATACAATATTTATGTCCCTCTTTGTGCCCCTATACAATAATTATCTCCCTGTTTTTGCCTCATACAATAATTCTGTTCCTGTTTGTGCCCCACGCAATATTACCCCTGCATCAGTCGCAGAGGACCTGACAGGCTCAGCTCACACGTTTTTGTTTCCTCCTCCTCTCCAAGGTGGCAGTGGATCTCACCCCTCTTGGTACCTTCCTAGGTTTAATGTCACCGTTTTGCCCCAAACAATAATAATACTTGCTCCCTTACAATAATAATAATGCCTACTTTGCCCCATACAATAATGATAATGTCCTCTTTGTTCTCATCACACTAATGATGTCAATAAATGATGTTACTCCTGCTCCCAGGACGAGCGGCGACATCCTCCTTCTTTTCCCTGCAGCCCATGGCCAGGCACATGCAATTCAATGATATGACGTCATTGCGCTGCCTCACGTCCTCCTCCTTGCACTTCTGATCTCTGATAGGCCATAGGCTTTAAGCAACCTGTGACTTACCAGAGCTAGCGATGGCGCAGAGAACTGAGGAATCCAGCTAAGCCCCCTTTTCCTCTGGGTCAGGTTTGCGGTCACATCCCCTGCAACTGTGATCATTTCACCCCTGTCTCCTCCTCAACGCACATGGACACTTTTCTTGGCCAAGCCTTCATGTGTTTTCAAAGGGCAAACGAAGCATCAGATGTTTGAAATTCAACTCCCCGATCCATATCGAGTCTGGGGTCCCCCATACATATGGTCAGACGGTCCTGCTGATTTCAGCTGACTATTGTCTAATGTGTATAGGAACCTTTAGATCACTGAATAGAGAGCATGGATATGGTGGTAGACAAGGCAGAAGCTTGTACTTTTTCACTTTTTTTTTTTCATCCTTTCTTCCGAGACCCATATTTTTTTTTCTTACTTGTTCTTTCGACACAGCTGTTTGAGAGCTTGTTCTTTCTTCAGACTTTGTGGGTCCAGAGCCACAAGCGTCACATTCACAAGCTGTAGATTCAACACTTCTTAAAAAGATTGTCCAGGATTAGAAAAACATGGCTACTTTCTTTTAGAAACAGAGCCACTCGTGACAATGGGTTGTGTGTGGTGATGCAGCTCAGCTTCATTCTCTTGAATGGGACTGAGTTGCAATACCAGACAGGACCTATGGTCAGAGGTGGTGTTTCTAATCATTTTGGCTCATTAAACCATGATGCCTCTTTGTAACCTACGGATCAGCTCAAGTTCTTTTTATTGGTTGCTTTTTCCAATAATTCACCGTGCTTTCACTAACAAGACCATGTGCAGACATCATATGTACTTATGGAATCATATCATATCAATAATTGTCTGAACAGCCGGGGGACTGCATTATACTAGCTATGAGGTTTGTTTCCACTGTTGTAAAGTAGAGTCCTAGATAGCCATTAAACATTCCTACCTTTCCTCACTGCCTCCTTGATTTTTTCCGCGTTAATTTCCCTTTTCCATTCTTTCCTCTTCTTTTACTATGCATTCCTTCTCCCTCCTTTTCCTTCCTCCCTTTATCTATTCTTTGCTTTTCTAACTGTCTTTCCCCATATGTTCCTTTCTCTTTTTTTCTTTCCTTCTTTCTTTATCCTCTTTATTTTCCTTTTTCCTTCTTTTCTTTCTTTACTTTTCATTCTTTCCTTCTTTACTTTTTTGTTTTTCTTCTTTCTTTACTTTCGTTCTTTCTTTCGTTTTTTGTTCTTTCGTTCTTTCCTTCTTTTTTCTTTACTTTTTTCTTTCTTTCCTTCCTTTTCCTTCTTTCTTTCCTTTTTTCTTTCTTCCTTTATTTTAATTTGTCTGTCATTCTATTTCTTTCTCTTCTCTTTTTTTTTTTTATTCAACATTTAGTATACACATGTACAGTGGATTCGGAAAGTATTCAGACCCCTCTCAATTTTTCACTCTTTGTTTCATTGCAGCCATTTGGTAAATGCAAAAAAGTTCATTTTTTCCTCATTAATGTACACTCTGCACCCCATCTTTACTGAAAAAAAGCAGAAATGTAGAAATTTTTGCAAATTTATTAAAAAAGAAAAACTGAAATATCACATGGTCATAAGTATTCAGACCCTTTGCTCAGTATTGAGTAGAAGCACCTTTTGAGCTAGTACAGCCATGAGTCTTCTTGGGAATGATGCAACAAGTTTTTCACCCCTGGATTTGGGGATCCTCTGCCATTCTTCCTTGCAGATCCTCTCCAGTTCTGTCAGGTTGGATGGTGAAAGTTGGTGGACAGCCATTTTCAGGTCTCTCCAGAGATGCTCAGTTGGGTTTAGGTCAGGGCTCTGGTTGGGTCAGTCAGGAATGGTCACAGAGTTGTTCTGAAGCCACTCCTTTGTTATTTTAGCTGTGTGCTTGGGGTCATTGTCTTGTTGGAAGGTGAACCTTCGGCCAAGTCTGAGGTCCAGAGCACTCTGGAAGAGGTTTTCATCCAGGATATCTCTGTACTTGGCCGCATTCATGTTTCCTTCAGTTGCAACCAGTCGTCCTGTCCCTGCAGCTGAAAAACACCCCCATAGCATGATGCTGCCACCACCATGATTCACTGTTGGGATTGTATTGGGCAGGTGATGAGCAGTGCCTGGTTTTCTACACACATACCGCTTAGAATTATCACCAAAAAGTTCTATCTTCGTCTCATCAGACCAGAGAATCTTATTTCTCATAGTCTGGGAGTCCTTCATGTGTTTTTTAGCAAACTCTATGCAGGCTTTCATATGTCTGGCACTGAGGAGAGGCTTCCGTCAGGCCACTCTGCCATAAAGGCCCGGCTGGTGGAGGGCTGCAGTGATAGTTGACTTTGTGGAACTTTCTCCCATCTCCCTACTGCATCTGTGGAGCTCAGCCACAGTGATCTTGGGGTTCTTTTTTACCTCTCTCACCAAGGCTCTTCTCCCACGATTGCTCAGTTTGGCTGGACGGCCAGGTCTAGGAAGACTTCTGGTGGTCCAAAACTTCTTCCATTTAAGGATTATGGAGGCCACTGTGCTCTTAGGAACCTTGAGTACTGCAGAAATTATTTTGTAACCTTGGCCAGATCTGTGCCTTGCAACAATTCAGTCTCTGAACTCCTTGGCCAGTTCCTTTGACCTCATGATTCTCATTTGGTGTGACATGCACTGTGAGCTGTGAGGTCTTATATAGACAGGTGTGCGCCTTTATAAATCAAGTCCAATCAGTTTAATTACACACAACTGGACTCAAATGAAGGAGTAGAACAATCTCAAGGAGGATCACAAGGAAATGGACAGCATGTGACGTAAATATGCGTGTTTGAGCAAAGGGTTTGAATACTTATGATGATGTAATATTTCAGTTTTTCTTTAATAAATTTGCAAAAATTTCTACATTTCTGTTTTTTTTCAGTCAAGATGGGGTGCAGAGTGTACATTAATGAGGAAAAAATGAACTTTTTTGCATTTACCAAATGGTGGCAATGAAACAAAGAGTGAAAAATTTTGGGGTCTGAATACTTTCCGAACCCACTTTATAACAGCAGTTATTGGGAATCCCAAGTTCGTTTGTTCGTCCATTCTTTCTTTTTTTCTTTTCTTTCTCTCCTTCCTCTCTTTTTCATTCTTTCTTTTTCTTTCTTTATTTATTCTTATTTCTCTTTATTTTTTTTCTCTTTCTTTCTTCCTCGTATTATTTTTTCTGTTTTTCTTTCTTTTTCTTTCTCTATTTCTTTTCTCTTTTTGCATTCAACATTTAGTATACTCATGCATAACAGCCATTATTGACAATCACAAGTTCGTTCTTTCTTGCTCTCTTTCTTTATTTCTTCTGATGGAGACACTGTGGTTTTATGAAAGACTCTGTGGCTGTGATGGAGACACTTTGGTTGAACGAGGGGCACTCTGGCCTTGATGGACACTGTGGTTGTACGAGGGTTACTCTGGCTTTGATGGGGACACTGTGGTTGTACAAGTGGCACTCTGGCTGTGGTGAGACATGTGGTTGTACGAGGGACACTCTGGCTTTGATGGACACACTGTGGTTGTGCAAGTGGCACTCTGGCTGTGGTGGAGACACTGTGGTTGTGCAAGGGGCACTCTGGCTTTGATGGAGACACATTGGTTTTACAAGTGGCACTCTGGCTGTGGTGGAGACACTGTGGTTGTATGAGGGGCACTCTGGATGTGATGGAGGCACTGTGGTTGTACAAGGGGCACTCTGGCCATGATGGAGACATTGTGGTTGTACGAGGGAAACTCTGGCTGTGATGAAGACACTGTGGTTGTACGAGGGGCACTCTGGCTGTGGTGGAGACACTATAGTTGTAATTGGGGCACTCTGGCTGTACAGGAGACATTGTGGTTGTACGAGTGGCACTCTGGCCATGATCGAGACAGTGTGGTTGCACAAGGGACACTCTGGCTGTGAT
>VIAB01009749.1:23203-40163 GCA_009801035.1 Oophaga pumilio | reverse complement strand
GACAGGTCCAGGAGAAGGAGGACAGAGTAGTGTCGCTTGCTCACATAGGAGTCACTGAGATTGCTGTATATGCATCACATAGGAGACAGTGAGACTGCTGTATATACATCACATAGGATACATTGGAAATAATTCATATACAGCACATAGGATACCCTGAGGCTGGAGCATATATATTACATAGGAGATACTCGGACTGAAGCACATACATCACATAGAAGAAACTGGAGCTCGTACATATAAATTACACAGAATAAACTGGGATAGGTGCATATACATCACCTATGAGACACTGGTGGCGAAGCATATTCATCACATAGGAGACAATGGGAGTGGAGCATATACATCACATAGACACTGGGGCTGGAGCATAAACATCACATAGGAGACGCTGGGGCTGGAACAAATATATCACATAGGAGACACTGAGGCTGGAACATATACATCACATAGGAGACGATAGGCCTGAAGCATATGCATTACAGGAGGCATTGCTGCCTTCTTAATAGGAAGGAAATTGGAGCAAAGAACACACTAACACCCTCCACAACTAATGTCCTGACACTGGCACTGACCTGAGTCAGTATGTAATACTTCATTGCATGCGCCCCAGTGTTCACAGTGTAAGTAGGAATTAAAGGACCAGCAAAACTGGGCCTGACAGCCCAAGCACTGCGGTCCCTGGAATCTGTTTTATCAGTCCCCTACCCCTGTTTTAGTGTTATCCTGTAGATCTGTGTCCTTTGCAGGGATTAACAGGTGTACAAAGATGGCAGATTTTGAGGCTTTTATTAAGCCTCTGACTACCATCATAGCTAATCAGCATTCCACAATGGGATTAAAGAGTTTCTTGCCTCTATTTATCTGCTTAGATGCCGTGGTCACAAGTGATTGGCACCTAAGGGCTTAAACAGCATAGTGCTGCAGCATTTCTGATTCTTGCCTTTCACCAGGAGGAGTCCACTGTATATCAAATCTCTCCCAAAATGGCATATGGATGGAGCTCAGCTCCTGAACCCACTTTGTACCGCTCATTTTGGCTGTCAAGATTGAGAGCTTCAGCCTTAAAGAGGCAATCCAAAGCAACTGTCTGACTAGTCTCAGTCCCCGGTGGCCTTTAAAGTATGTTTTTCACTGAGATGCCGTAGCCAGATCATTCAGCCAGCGCCTGATACACGCTACCCATGGATTGGGCAGCATGTATCAGTTGTCAGGTTCACTTTAAATTTCTTATGATGAGGACAATTTTTTGATAACTTTTTAGGACTTAAACAATGCTTGTGACAATAAATGGCTTGTGGTTCTTTCACTGCTCTTCCATTAATGGCACCATGTGGGAAATACAGAGAGAAGTACGATTAGAGCAAATACAATAAACTCCAAGCAGAGAGGACCATGACCGCGATAGCTTACTATTTAAGAGGAAAGAGACGGCAGTAAGCTTCTTATACCGCTGTGTACTGGAGATAGGGTTGGTGCAGGTTATGAGATTCATAAGAGGGGACTTTTCAGGTTGCTTTTTGAAATTTGAAGGATGGGAACAAGTCTGATGTGCTGGGGTAATAAAACCTAAAGTATGGGAAAGCATCGGAGAAATCATGGAGCCTCCTGGAAAAAATGAAACAAGGGAAGAGAAAATAAGAAGGTCTGATGAGGACTGCAGATTGCGTGTGATAGAAGGGGTAGATAAGGGCAAAGATGACTTCAGACTCAGAGCGAATCATCTCATGCAGCTGTTACATGATCCTTGCTCCAGATCCCAGGATTACTGTAATTCACCTGAAATACCTTTTAGGAAAATATAAGCAATTTCTGGATTCTTCAAGAAAGTTGTACATTTTATTTGAAACTCAGTTTCAAACAATATATTGAACTTACTGATTCTTTGTTCTCTCTATCGCCCAGTTTTCTGGGGTAGCCTTTTTATTTTATTGTGACTGTTGAATGACGATGACATTGGCAGTTTGGATGTGACAAAGATGAAGAAACAGTGATAAACGGTATATAAAGTTGTTTCCTGGAGGTCGGGTTGTTGCGGGTAAAAAGCTTTTATGAAGAGACATATTTTCTTTTGATAGTTCGAGGGTTGGAGAAAGTCTATTGTGTTGGAGTAATGCATTCTAGAGTATAGGGGAAGCACAGGATAAATCTTTGCGACTTCAAGAGAGAAGAAGGTCTTGTGAGGATGTCATTGTGAGTGTTTTAAAATATATATGTTGGAAAATGCGCAAAAGAGGTGATACAGGAAAGTGGGGACAGGTAGATTGAGGATAGATGGGCGTAAAGGAAAGATATAGTCTAGAAAGGGATACTGTAGTAATATATGGAAGACATGACTTGGGCATATAGAAGAATTTTGTTGAATGAACAGCTCATATAAGAAATATTTTTGTATAGAATGCAGTATGTTATGAGCAAATCAGAATTTCATCACAGGGCCTAAAAGTAGTTAGCTCTTCCACCACTGATCCTTGACAGTATAAGGCACTGGGTATGTTTAGTTAATAAAATAAATGTTTGTCTGCAATCTTCATTTCTTCATTAATTTTCAGGCTCCTTGATAAGCAGTTTGTAAACTGATCCACATTTTCAGATTTTTCTTTTGTGGAATATAGCTTTCCCAGTAATACAGGCTGAATGTGAGGTCCTTGTGTCTCTCCCAGTGTTATAGGCTGGAAGTGAGGTCTGTGTGTCCCTCCCAGTAATATAGGCTGGATGTGAGGTCTGTGTGTCTCTCCTAGTAATATAGGCTGGATGTGAGGTCTGTGTGTCTCTCCCAATAATATAGGCTGGATGTGAGGTCCGTGTGTCTCTCCCAGTAATATAGGCTGGATGTGAGGTCTGTGTGTCTCTCCCAGTAATATAGGCTGGATGTGAGGTCAGTGTGTCTCTCCCACTATAATAGGCTGAATGTGAGATGTTTGTCTGCCCCCAATAATATAGTTTCGATGTGAGGTCTGTGTGTGTATCTCTCAAAGTAATATAGGCTGGATGTGAGATCTGTGTGTCTCTCGTAGTAATATACACTGAATGTGAGGTCTGTGTGTCTCTCCCAGTAGTATAGGCTGGATGTGAGGTCTGTGTGTCTCTCCCAGTAATATAGGCTGGATGTGAGGTCTGTGTGCCTCTCCCAGTAATATAGGCTTGATGTGAGATCTGTGTGTCTCTCCCAGTAATATAGGCTGGATGTGAGGTCTGTGTGTCTCTCCCAGTAATAAAGGCTTGATGTGAGATCCGTGTGTCTCTCCCAGTAATATACGCTGGATGTGAGGTCTTTGTGTCTCTCCCAGTAATACAGGCTGGATGTGAAGTGTTTGTGTATTTCTCAGTCATATAGTCTTGATGTGTGGTCTGTATGTCTCTCCGAGTCATATAGGCTGGATGTGAGGTCTGTATGTGTCTCTCAGTAATATAGGCTGGATGTGAGATCTGTATGTCTCTCCCAGTCATATAGGCTGGATGTGAGGTCTGTATGTGTCTCCCAGTAATGTAGGCTGGATGTGAGGTCTTGAGTCTCTCCAAGTAATATAGGCTGGGTGTGAGATCTGTATGTCTCTTCCAGTAATATAGGCTGGATGTGAGGTCTTGAGTCTCTCCAACTAATATAGGCTGGGTGTGAGGTCTATGTGTCTCTCCCAGTAATGTAGGCTGGATGTGAGGTATGTGTGTCTCTCCCAGTAATATAGGCTGGATGTGAGCTCTGTGTGTCTCCCAGTAATATAGGCTGGATGTGAGCTCTGTGTGTCTCTCCAAGTAATATAGGCTGAGTGTGAAGTCTGTGTGTCTCTCCTAGTAATATAGGCTGGATGTGAGGTCTATAGAATCATAGAATCATAGAATCATAGAATGGTAGAGTTGGAAGGGACCTCCTGGGCCATCTGGTCCAACCCCCTGCTCAAAGCAGGATTCTCTAAATCATCCCAGACAGATGTCTGTCCAGCCTCTGCTTGAAGACTTCCATTGAAGGAGAACTCACCACCTCTTGTGGCAGCCTGTTCCACTCCTTGATCACCCTAACTGTCAAAAAGTTTTTTCTAATATCTAATCTGTGTCTCCTCCCATTCAGTTTCATCCCATTGCTTCTAGTCTTTCCTTGTGCAAATGAGAATAAAGATGATCCTTCTAAAATGTGACAGCCCTTGAGATATTTGTAGACAGCTATTAAGTCTCCTCTCAGTCTTCTTTTTTGCAAGCTAAACATTCCCAAATCCTGCAACCGTTCCTCATAGGACATGGTTTGCAGACCGGTCACCATTCTGGTGGCTCTTCTCTGAACTTGCTCCAGTTTGTTGATGTCTTTTTTAAAATGTGGTGCCCAAAACTGGACACAGTATTCCAGATGAGGTCTGACCAAAGAGGAGTAGAGGGCAATAATGACCTCACGTGATCTAGACTGTATGCTTCTGTTGATACATCCTAGAATTGTATTTGCCTTTTTTGCTGCTGCATCACACTGTTGACTCATGTTCAGTCTGTGATCAATTAGTATACCCAAGTCTTTTTCACATGCATGTATTTTTCACTATGTGTCTCTCCCAGTAATATAGGCTGGATGTGAGGTCTCTCCCAGTAATATAGGCTGGATGTGAGGTCTGAGTATCTCTCCCAGTAATACAGGCTGGATGTGAGGTCTGTATGTCTCTTCCAGTAATATAGGCTGGATATGAGGTCTGTGTATCTCTCCCAGTAATATAGGCTGGATGTGAGGTCTGAGTATCTCTCCCAGTAATACAGGCTGGATGTGAGGTCTGTGTATCTCTCCCAGTAATATAGGCTGGATGTGAGGTCTATGTGTCTCTCCCAGTAATATAGGCTGGATGTGAGTTCTGTGTGTCTCTCCCAGTAATATAGGCTGGATGTGAGGTCTGTGTATCACTCCCAGTAATACAGGCTGGATGTGAGGTCTGTGTGTCTCTCCCAGTAATATAGGCTGGATGTGAGGTCTGTGTGTCTCTCCCAGTAATATAGGCTGGATGTGAGGTCTGTGTATCTCTCCCAGTAATATAGTCTGGATGTGAGGTCTGTGTGTCTCTCCCAGTAATTAATAGGCTGGATGTAATGCCTATGTGTATCCAGGAAGCTACTGTCTCAGTTAGCCTATATACCAGCACAGCCTCTATCCTGCACAAATTTCCTTATCATTGGCTTTCCTGTTTATCTACAGCCTGATTTCTCTCCCCTTTCTCATACTAAATCTGCTATCTACCCTCTCTAGCCTGTGGAAATCTGTGTACAACCACTGTCTCCTTTCTGCTGCTTTCTGTAGTATTGAATGAGACCATTAATTTTACTATGTAATGTACTGAAATATAGGAAAAAATTAAAAGTTGGTTAAAACGATGAAAAAAATCAAGTCTGCCATTGTTTTTTGAGTTTTGTTTCTACATCATTCATTGTATGGTAAAAATGATTCCTCGGGTCAGTAAGATTACAGAGATGACAAACTCGCAACTTTAAATGATGAAAAAAAATCAGAAGTTTGCAAATAAAAAATTTGGGTTTGTGTCACCGTTTTCTGAGACCCATAATATTTTTTTGTCATTGGAGCTGTGTGAAGTCTTGTTTTCTGCATGGCGATCTGACTATTTTGATACCAAATTAGAGGTATATACGACATTTTGATCTCTTTTTATTTTGTTTATTTTTTTTAGGGAGCTGTGGTTATAGGAAAATTCGCAATTCTTGTTCTTTTGATTTTTTTTTCCCTTTATGGCATTTAGCTTTTGGATTAATTCATTTTATATTTTTATACACTGGACTGTTATGGACTAGGCAATATCAAATATATCTATTTTATTTCTTCATTTTTAATGAGGGAAACAAGGTAATTTGAATATTTGCACTCAAATATATATATTTATTTAAAGTCTTTTTTTATTTTTCACTTTTTTCAATTATCAGCTATTCTAATTTTTGTATTTTGCTTTTTTTGTATTTTTTTTTTTAACTTTTTTGTTTTTATGTTTAACTTCTAGTCTTCTTAGGGGGCTTGAATCTTCATTTGCCCTTAAAATATTTGCCACACTATATAGTGTAAATTGTGGTCTCTTATAAAGCTCAGCAGCTGGCTGAGCTTCGTAGGAGGACAAAGATGGCGGCAGGTACAAAGTACCAAGAAGTTGCACACATTAGGTAGGTGTGCCAAGAGTAAGTTATCGTCAACATAAGGTTAAAAAAAAAGTTTTATTATTGTAACTAATAAGGGTTGTATTTGCATGTACAATTTAGAGGAGTTAATAAACATAGTTCTTGTACTCCACAGATTGAAAATATACAAGCAGTTCTGCAGTCCTCCAACATCCTCATCTGTGCAGGGAAAGAGCCCTTCAAGCCAATCCAAATGGAAAATATGCGTAAAAGTATCACAGACAAGCTCCCAGGCCTCCGATCTCATCTAAGCAACAATTCCGAGGTCATGGACAACAGGAAAAATGGTAAGTGTAGTCGTAGTCAGAGGGTATGTGAGCTTTGACTTTTTTTTCTGCATTGCATTTGGAGCTTACCTTTTGGAAGAGAAATAACTTGCCTGTATCCTGTATCCTCAACAATATCCAGACTTCTCATCTCAGCGACAGATCATTGCTGTTTGTACTCATCTCCTGCAGTGGCACCACTCCAGCAATGTCGGCGCTGCCATCCTTGCCAGTGACATGACATGTTGGGTCATGAGCTACTGTTCCCACATTTGGTAGCAAAAACCTACTGACAGAATCCCTTGTAAAGCCAGCATGTAATCTGTCGTCGTTGCAGCCAAGAGATCTTGAAACCATTCCCCCAAAAATCTGACCATTCCAAGGCTGCGTTCAACTTTTTTACCCAAAGAGATGCGCGGAAGTTGTAGTATGGAATCGGGAACCCCACAAATTTACCAAATGATAGGAAATGCTAGGGCACCAAAGAACTGCACTTTATTGCAACTTTTGGAACAGTAATTGCAGCAACCTAAATATTTTGAGAATCTTAAAAATAAAACCACCTGCACCTGATCCAGATCTCTATATATCAGTCCATAAAGTTTTAGCGTTTCCATGTCATAAACATTAAGAAGACAGTGAAACTTTTATGGTGAAACTGGAGATTTTACAAGTCTGGTAGTTTATCTTTGATGTCATGAGCTTCGTAATCCTGTTATTAGTTAACGCGTCAGCACAATTTCTATAATATACACATTCAAGATTCATATAATGTTAAATAAAGGAATATTTAATACAATATAAAGTAATATTTAGTAGTTATTATAAAATATAAAAAAAAAAGCTCAAAATGATCATCCGTTCCGGGGCTGGGGCTGGACAATCGTACATTTTGCATTTTGTCCATGTGTGAATTTTACGTTCCATCTGAATGCAATAAAGTTAAAATTATGGAGTGAAAACCTTGAGATGTTAAGTCTGGGAGCTCAAGTCAGGATTTACTTCCAGGAAGGTTTATACAAGAGCACCATCTTTTACTGTCTATTCCTTGAGCTTCTCCTTCTTCAGCTAATCCAAGGTCCATGAAACCGTGTTTGATCCCGGGCAGGAATTAGCTTGTAGAAATACACTTCAAAGTTCTCATGGCCAGAAAAGGGGGGAAGACTGTCGTGAGAACTCAACTAGGAGAGGAAGGACATGAAGATATTCAATCTCTTAAAATCTTTCCGCATAAACAGCATGGACTTCTGAGCATCTTCCAAGGAATCAGTTAAGACTTTTTGTGGGAAGGTGAAGCCGATAATTTGCGATAAAGAATGAATTTTTCAGGATTCTCATGGCTTCAACATTTTCAACCTACCAGAAGAAAATGAAAACAAAGTCAAAACTGTATGAGGTCTCAACGTCAAAGGTCCAAAGTTTCAGACTTCTCTACTGAGAGATCTTCATATCAGCAAGTCCCTGACTAATTTCTGTCTAGGTGCATTTTGTCCATGAAGAACTTGTGTAGATCCAAATAGAAATATTTGTCGGTGTTCCCAATGTTCAAGCCAAGTAGAAATCGCCACTTTTAATGATCTGGAACCACACAAGGTCTATGCGGTCAACACTGCGCCTCGAAGAAATTAGAGATGACTATGTTGCCGTCAGGATTTCTCAGTTGTGCAGCCTTGTTGAAAAACGCTGCTGAGTAAGGATGCTTTAAGCAATAAAAGTGTTAATAGTTTATTTTTGTCAACTAACAAAATGAAAAGTGAATGAACAAAATAGAAATGTAAATCACATCAATATTTGGTGACTCTGCCCATCGCCTCCATCAGTTCTTTTAGGTACACTTGTGCACAGTTTTTGAAGAAACTCGGCATATTTCAATATCTTGTATCACTGACTCCAGATCTTCTGTGTAGGAGGCTTGTGCGGATCCTTCTGTCTCCTTATGTGATCCCAGACAGACTGGACAATGTGAGATCAGGGCTCTGTGGGGCCGGATCATCACCCCCAGGACTCGTCTGTATTATTGACATTGGCTGGATGTTGGGGGTCGTTGTCCGGCTGCAGAATAAATTTGGAGCTAATCAGACGCCTCCTGATGGTATCACATGATGGATGAGTATCTAGTTATATTTTTCAGCATTAAGCACACAATTAATCTTAACCACATACCCATACTCCATTTGTCGACACGCAGCTATAATCTTGCAGGACGCTCCACTAATCTTCACTGTTCCTGCTAACCCTCATTATTGAACCATTCTTCAGATCTTTGGTGAACATCAGCCTTCTCTCTCAGCCAAATATTTTACTTTGTGACTCCTCAGTCCAGAGACCTGCTGCCATTTTTCTGCGTTAACCAAATACTGGTGTGATTTAGACTTCTCTATTTATTTATTAGCACTTTTGTTTTTGAATGCATATTTATTTCATATTTATGTTCGTCCCTCTGCCATAATGACAGTTCTGCTTCATGTCACTTGTCCTACCTATTGCATTTTTTCTGTGCTATTTTGTGTATAAATATGTGATTCTTCAGATGTTGTATTAGTCTATGCCTGAGGAAGAGACCTGAGTAGTCTCGAAAGCTTGCAATTTGTTACCATCTTTTCAGTTAGCCATTAAAAGGTATCAACCACTGAGGACTCTCAAGTCTAAATATTTTTCTATTTATTTTGCAGCATTTTTGCTTCATCTGCCTAAAACTTTTTCATAGTTTTAGAGAAGTGAGATGTTACAAACATTTTTACGTTTTTGAATAATTTACTTTTACAACCCCTTTAATGGGAATCTGTCAGCAGGTTTTTGCTATGTAATCTGAACGCAGCATGATGTAGAGGCAGACAACAACATTTTACTTTATGCTTCACACACTGGCTTAGATATTTTATTTTTTTATTGAAAACCTAAGACATTGCTTTCTCTCAACCCTGTGCTACAAAAATGTGTGCAAAAATTATTGAAGGGGGTTGTCCGGTCTAAATTGATAAGTTTCTGTGTGACTACTGACTTATCAATCCCCCCAGTGTACGCATTGTGTGCTGCGAGGGTTCCCTGGCCAGATCCCGTCCAATGTGCGCGGCCTTGCTTTATACATTTGTATTGAGCAAGACCGGGTCCCATCTAGTGGACGTCGCTGTCCAGTGGGCATGGGCTCTCTGAATACAAGTTCATGGAGCCAGACCGCGCTCACTAGACGGGCTGTGGTCGGAGTATGCATGACACATACATCACCGTCATTCCTAGCTAAGAAATCAGTGAATCCTCACAACGCCCAGTGTGTGATCTGTTGGTATTCATTAGTCTGCAGTCACATTAGACCCTACAACAAGCCCTTTAAATTAATGTGTGCCATGTCAATACAGCTCAGACATCCAAGCAGAAGTACACATATGTCTTGATATTAGTTCTAGAGACATGGCCTGGTCAAAGAGAGGTGTGTTCAAGATGTGAAAGTGTGGTGTCTGCAAATTGCCATCCCTCAGTAAATTCTCATTCTCAGTTAATTCAGACACATTCGGGGCTAACTCTCCTATGGCAACCCTCACCTAGAGTATCTGAGAAGAAGCCTTCTATCCAATGGCCTAACTTGAAGCTTGTAAACCACAATGCAAAATTTCGAACAAGGGCCCAACTATCATGGGCCTTTAGTAGTATTAGTTTTTTCATATAGGTCAAAGCGTCCTCTTGAGAGTAGGACCCCTAGGTTCCAGGCCCCAATTCTCCTTCTGGAGATCCATCTGGAGTTGGAAGACTTAGAGACCATGAGAAAATGTTTTCAAATGAACTCTCCTCCCTAAACTCTCTTTGGTGACATCTAATTTGCATATTAGATCCCCATGTCCCGCTGATACCCTTATAGATATAGCACAATTAAACACTACACAGTTTGATGTCTATATGGAACTAACATTATTTTCTGTTTATATATGTTTGTACAGCAAACTTTGGACTAAAAGCCAAAAAGAGCGTGATCCACCCTCGGTCAGCATCAAGCAAGAGGACATCTCTGTCATCTGAAAAATCATATCCAAATGGCTTGAATATGTCACCAGTAAACAGTGGCTACGGTTCGTATCCCAATATGTGTCCTCGTGAAAAATCAGCAGACACAGGGCACTCCTTACTCAATGATGACATTGAAAAAAAAGTTCACGTAAACAAAGATGGCAGCCTTTCAGTAGAGATGAAGGTTCGATTTCGTCTCCTTAACGAGGAAACGCTTCAATGGTCGACACAGATAAAAAAGTCCAGTACGATAGGTAAAGCAAAGTGCGAGCAACTTTGCTTATATGATGAAAACATGAAGATGGGAGAATTGAACACTGAAAATTATTCAGAAACAGATGAATCATTTTACCCATGTGATGGTGACTCGTATACCTCAAAGATAAACGATGCAGGCACAGAGGATATGTATTGCAGTCACTGTGGCATGCAATGTCAAGAGTATGATATCTGGAAAAACCCAATGCACATCAAGCAACAAGGGGACTATGTGAAAAGAGCTACATGGCAAACTCGATCATCGACTTCAAGTACATCCTCACGACACAGATTGGTGTGCAATGAAAAGACATCTATTGATAGTCCTCATTCTATGTCCTCTGAAGAGTACTCAGAGCATATTGTGCAAAACTCTTCACATTATTCTGAAATCAAAGAAAATGGAGATACAACAGTTACATATTCAACAGTTAGTCAGTGTGCAAACCGGAGCGGTCGGTCAACCTCAAACGTAGATGCAATATCAGATAATGAACAAGCAAAAAGTTGCAGGAGTCAAAGCAAGTCAAGTTCCAGCCTAAAAAGTCAAGGTTCCGTGAAGAACCTTCAGTCTGAAGAACAATGTAGCCATAGAAGTCATGCAGGCACCTCAGAAGAGTGTGCAGAAGCATCTCCCATTCCCTGCTCAGATAGTGAAAACTGTAACGCAAGAATAAGTGTTGGTTCACGGTCATCGTTACATTCTAGAAAGAGTAAAAGTGGAATAATGAAGAAAAATAGCCCAAACACAAAAAGCTTTGCATCAAACCTCAGCTATAACGAAGAGGAAGAAGAAACAAACCATCCCAGTTCTAAGGGATCACTGAAGAATATGCAAGGCATGTCATCGGAAACTGGAAACTCAGAAGATCTCTGTGGAAGTGAACCTGCCGAAGAGAAAAATAGCTCACATGATAGTGTTGGTATACATTCTGAAAAGGAATCATCTAGGAAAACTAGTCTTGATGATTGTGATAATCGTTCAACAAGAACACTTTCCAGATCTTCAACTAAATCTAGATCTTCCTCTAAAAAAAGTGTGAAGGTCAATGGACTCAATGAAGATAGTTTGCGAAACTCTCCCTGTTTATCTTCCGTTTCAAAACAAAACAGTGAAAGTTTGATAACGAAACATGAAAGTATAGAATGCGAGAACAGTGTGAGTGAATGCGAAATTACCCTGTCTCAATCCAAGAGAACATCTTTTACTGAACATCAGTCACGTCAATCAATATCCTCAGTATCTGAATCTGTACAGCCAAGTTGTGAACAAGATGAGGAGCAAACGCTAAACCATCAGGAAAGCTGTAATGAACCATCAACTTGTGATGAAAAGTCAGATCAGGTAGTAAATGACGAAGGTGAACTACCCATTTCGAGAGCTTCAAGTAAATCTCTTAGTTCTAAATTCAATTGTGCCAGCTGTCATGAAAATGAACCCATCTTAAATGCTAGCTCTAGAGTATCATCAGTGTCTGAAAGGAGCAGTATAGTTAAAAGTTCCGAAAAACTTGACCAGAATTCTATCCATGATAGTAACAGAGAAATGTCACAAGTAGGGGACGCAATAAATGACAACATGGACTCCTCTAGTCAAACAGAAGCTTCTGATACAAATTGTATCCAAAGTCCTTCACCTCCTGAAGGAAAACCAACCCATCAAAATGTAAGATTAGCACATTTTAGATTGTCTAGCGCTAGTATGTCCAATGACCAGGTAAAAACTATGAATGGAGAAAAGACAGATAACACAAGAACATCAACACCAGGATCAAAGACAATGACGGGATCTAGAGATAGTACGGAGACCTGCAAGAGGTCAAAAACTGTCGTAACAAGTCATAATAGTGCAGAAGGCTTGCAAAGTACCAAAAAATGTAAGAATAGTTCTAGCTCTTCCAAGAAAAGACATAAGGGAGAATGTTTAGATGCAGTGAACAGTATAAACATTGAGCTTGTTCCATCTGCATTACCAAATGTGACCCCAGAGGAAGTAGTAAATGAATGGCTAAGGAAGATTCCCTCACAAACAATGGTTGTTGAGTATGAAGTGGAAGAATGCCAGAAAAAAAATGATCCTGAGATAGGAACAGATGAGTCGAAAACAGACATTGATATGGAACCAGAAGAGGGACAGTTGCTTGAGGAGTCTGTAAAAGAGGAGCACAGCAGCAATGAGACTAAAGAAGAGATATCTCAAGACATAAGTGGCATTATTATTGAAAATGACATTCAGGACATAAATATTTCTGATGCGATAGATGTTGAGGAATCTGTTTTATCAAGTAAGGTAGCAGCAAATAATGTTAAAAATGAGTCAGTGCCAAACGAGTTTGCTTGTGACAAAAAGTTTCTCCCGAACAAAATACAGACCTCTGTGCAAATAATGAAAGCATTGCTAAACCCTCTACAAGACTCAAAATTTGATCGATCGAACAGTTTACCAGAAGTATCTCAGACCATGGGAAGAAAGCTCAGTAATTCTGCCACCGTCCTAATATCATGCCTAGCTAGTCTGCAGCTTCTAGATGAAAGCCAAACAGAGATCACAAACAGTACAAATGACATAAGAAAACCAAAGTACTTTGAATTGTTAAACATATTACAGGCATTATGGGCAGAGGGTTCAACTAACAAGAGTATCACCAATATTAAATCTGGAAAACGCTACTCTAGAGATGATGAATTAACACCCGTTTCATCTTCCGGAGTTGACATTAATAGTGGCTTCGAAGGATCTGGTGATGGAAGCATAACTGGTGGAGGTGACCACATGGTGACAATTGGGAGGCCAGAAGATGGAAAACTGTCTACTAAAGTAGTTAAAGAGGTGGAATGTGCTACTTCAAGTATGCAAAGCTGTGAACAAAGAAGTGTAATTTTTGAAGAACATATTGAAGAGAACAGACAAGAAACTACAAACGAGGAAGATTCAGCTAGTTTTCAAGAGGTTAAACCATGCAGCGTGGATGAAAACATGAACGAGAAGAAGTTCGACGACAGTGACAACGCATTTGAAACAAGTGTAAAAGATGAAACAGAAGAAGAGGGACATTATAATTCAGTAAATAATGTAAATGATGTTGAATGTATTGAAGTGGTAGAAGAACATAAGATTTTAAATAATGATAACATGAATATCCTCAGCCACGATGGAGAACCAAAGTCCAATGAGTCCAACTCACCAGAGACAAACAACATAATTTCTCCAAATGATAGTCCATCAACTGTAATTTCTACATGTGATTCAAATGGGAAAAATAGGCAGAAAAAGGGACATGTAGCTGATCCAGTTTGGGTATTAAAACTGCTGAAAAAAATTGAAAAAGAATTCATGACTCACTATGTAGATGCTATGAATGAGTTCAAAGTCAGGTGGAACTTGGAAGACAATGAAAATCTTGATAAGATGATTACTGAGCTTAAAAATGAAGTAAGTGAAAGAATCCAAAGGAGCATTGCGAATGAACTCAAGAGAATACAATCTCAGACAGGAGCTAGGGTTCCACGGCCTCCAGTTGAAGGCAAGTTTTCTCTACAAGCCGATGAACGAAGAAGACGTTTACAATCAATGCATAGAGTGTCCATGCACCGTTATGCATGTGGGGACAACAGGGATGTTGGAACAAATGAACTTTCATCTGAAACTGATGAAGAAGATCTAACGTTCAGTGCTTCCTTTGGAGATGACAGCAGTGGACAACCTAATGATGACTTCTGCCCATGTGAGAAATGTATCAAGCAAAAAAGAGCATTAAAATTAGCTAAACCACAAGCAGTCGCTATCAATGCCCCAATCATTAAAGCCTTTGACCTACAACAGATTTTAAAAGTAAAGAGAGAGAACAATGACCCTACAAATGATGTAGGTGATGCTGTACTCCTTCCACCGCAAAAGGAACAAAGCAAAGAAGCTGAACAAACCATAGTGAATGGCTGCTCGACTGAGAATGAAGAAGCTTCCAATGAAGCAGCTGGTGAAGAAATTCAAAACGGTGAATCAGATATTTTAATTGAAGATAGTGTTAGTCAAGAGATCAAGTCAGTAAAAGATGAATGTGAAGGCTGTGACTCAAGTGATTTTCAATCTATAGCTGAAGCTCAAGAAAGAGGAAGTGAACAACTGGAAAGTAATGGACTTGATGAAGAAATTAAACCTACAGAAGATGTGGAGGATGCTTTCGAAAATTCTAATTCTGATGTATTGGAGACAAATTCTGCCATTGCAGAAGAGACAAGCATTAATTGCCCTGATGGAAATACATCAATTTGTGAAGAGAATGAGAACGATGATGAACATAGTTCCGATTGTCCAACCACGGAACAACAATTAACAAGTAATATAGAGGAAACGAATGAGACTGAGAATGAAGGAGAAATAAATACTGAAGAAGTTAATGTACCAACAGATGAATTTTCAGGAGATGAAGACCACATTGACGAAAATGAAACAACTGACCCTAATGTCCAAGAAGATGAAGATTACCTTGTCAAAAATGAAACCACTAACCCTGATGTCAACACTGAGGACGATATCCAAGAAGCTGAAGAGCATTTTGTCGAAAATGAAGCAACTAACCCTCTTATTAACATGGAGGTAGATGTCCAAGAAAATGAAGACAACCTTGTTGAAAATGAAAGCACTAACCTTGATATGAACACTGAAGAAGTCCCAGAAGATGAAGACCACATTGTTGATAATGAAACTAACCCCAATATGAACACAGAGGAAGATTTCCAAGAAGATGAATCCCACCCTGATGAAAATGAAATCAACACCGAAGATGATGGCCAAGAAGTTGAAGACAACCTAGTTGAAAATGAAATAACGAACTCTGTTAACAGCACTGAGGAAGATGGCTCGTATTTACATAAACTTTGTATGGGTCAAGTCTCTCTCATAACACACAATGGTTCTGCAGAAAATGCCGAAGCAGAGTACAAAGAAAACCATAATACAGAAGAAGCATTCTCAAATGGACAGTCAAATAAGACACAGATGTATCCTGATAGTTCATCCGTAGATGATGATGGAGACTCATCACGGGAAAGCCCTGATGGTGTATTAACAAATGAAACAGTTGGCCAAGTATATGTAAATAACAATGGTAGCTTTGAAGAGTGTGACAATAAATGCAAAAATGGTAAAGATGAAGACATCATTGATCAAGATGACTTGGATTTCTAGAAAAAAAACAAGACCATAACCGTTAGGATCATTTTTGAAGATCTCCTCTCTCTTTCTAAAGTGATGTTTTACAACGTAGATTACCCCTCTTCTTGCAGATTCTTTTTATAAACAGCCTCAAATTACTGAGATCAATTGGCAGTCGTCAAAATTGACAATCCCTTTGCTTGTGTATTAGCTATCATGAACGTAGCATATCGATCCTTTCGATTGGTTTATCTCTAAAAATGTTTTACAATTTACAACCTAAATAAAAACAGGTTGAGTTACTTGGCAAATACTTTGCATCACCTATCTTCTACGGATCTTGTGACACAGCTGCTGTTACAGCCCATTCTTATTCATAGCTACATTAACGATTCTTCCATCCGTGGAATTCACAACAACATAAATTCAATTCTTGGTCACTATCTATACATGGTCCGCTCCCCGGGTCATTTGCATCTCCAAAGACCTGACCAGGAATAACAAACCCTAATTTAACACAGTGCAGCAGTGAGCAACGGGCTACAGATAATGCTTTGCATCCTCCACTTGGATGGAAGACACAATGTTGGACAAGATTGCACCATGAACATCAGCGGCTCTGTGCAAAACTTAGTTGCTAAAAATGTGGTCCATCATCTTCCTTCAAGGTGCCCATCAATCTTATGTCAACGTTCCTGGAGGCCTGAGTGCTTGGACTACTACCAATCATACTTTTATTGCCTGTACTGTGAAATGTTGCTTGTGGACTAATCCCCTTAAGACAAGCTATCAACCATTCTAGAAGCTATCTGCTAAGATACTCAAATCCTATATGTAGAATATCTATCTATCTATCTATCTATCTATCTATCTATCTATCTATCTATCTATCTATCTATCTATCTATCTATCTATCTATCTATCTATCTATTATTCAATCATCTATCTCATATCTATTTTTTATCAATCATTTATCTTTCTATTTTATTGCTATTTCTTATCTATATCTCTATTTTCTTTCTTTTTATCTTATATAAATCCATCTCAATACTATTTATATGGCACTTATCTATGCAACTATATATCTAATTTCAAAATCTATCTATCTATCTATCTATCTATCTATCTATCTATC
>VIAB01009748.1:32186-48456 GCA_009801035.1 Oophaga pumilio | reverse complement strand
TGTGTGATGGGTATATGGGCACTGGACTATGGGATGGAAGATATATATCATGGTTACATGGGCACGGGACTATGGGATGAGGATATGTATCATGGGTATATGGGCACAGGACTATGGGATGGAGGATATGTATGATGGGTATATGGGCACTGGACTATAGGATGGAGGGTAATCATTATAATTTGTTATAACTAACCACAGTTAGTTACTATGCCCAGGCAACGCCGGGCTCTTCAGATAGTGTGAAATAAAAAGAACAATTTTTATAATATATTTCCTGGTCCTTAAAAAATGCCCATTCACAAGATAATCGTGAATAAACTTTGTTAAAAACTGTGTAAACAGGCTGCCAATCACCTGATAAACAAGCAAAACACTCGTTCACCAGGCGAAATGATCATTTGTGCAGCCCGAAGAAATCCTCTCTCTTTGTGGTGCATCCTCCTGTGTAAACAGGGCTGACGCTGCCAAGACCTATGGCAGCCGATGTGCACTGCGCGATCTAGTACGGATCACTGTGTGCTCATTTTTTACTTTGAACTCCAACAACAAACCAACATTCAAATGACCGCCGATTGGTAAAAGTTCACTGATCGGTTGTAGATCCGTCTAAATGGATCCTAAGTAATACAACACATCTGATTCCTCTTTCTCCTGACAGCAGAGGGGGTCTGTGAAGCCTTATAAACACTTTTCCATTGAACCAGTTTCAGTGATTCTTCCTCATTGTTGTACCAGTTTGTAACCAGCTAAATGCCAGTATATCTATTTGGATATTTTTGGTATGGTGATTAGAATTTATATTTATATCTTTGGATTGTTTTTCTTGTCATGGTCTTGAATATCAGATTAGTGGAAGACTGATTCCTAAAACCCACATCAATAAGTTGATTCAATGCACCCCAGCGTTTCATCCTCTTTATTTTTCACAGCTCGATATACTTGGTAGTGGCAGAGTCTGGTGGTACAGCTTAGTACTGTTCACTAGAATGGGTCTGAGTTCCAGTGCCAGACACGCAATCTACAAAATGTGCAGAGCTATGTCCTGAGGAAGTCTGAGTGCTCCTGGATATTGAACTTTCATATTAGTAACCAGTTCTATAGATAGGTCATCAAAGCTAAAGTCTCCATCAGTGGCCAGTAGTGTTTGATGAGTATGGCACGCACTGCCAATGATCACTAAATTTTAGTGGCAACAGAGCTAAGAAAACTACTGAAATTAGAATCACAAGTGTATTAACTTGGTCTGTCTGTAAGTAACTTCCTTGGCCGAAGTTTACTTCGGAAACCCTAAACACCGAACAGATGGATCCCTGGATGTGTGCACTAACGTTCTTTACCTTAAACGTCACTCTCAAGGTGGACTCTTGTCACGGTGGAGCTGGAGAGAAAAGCCAGATTGCAAAGCGTTTTCAAGTTGCCCATTCCTCAGTTCGAAATGTAATTAAAAAATGGCAGTTAACAGGAACAGTGGAGGTCAAGATAAGGTTTGGAAGAACAACCACAATTTCAGTGAGAACAGCTCATATGATTCCTAGAGAGGCAGATCAGAAATCCCACTTGACTGCAAAAGACTTTCGGAAAGATTTAGCAGACTCTGGACTTGTGGTACATTGTTCTACTGTTCAGAGACACCTGAACACATATGGCCTTCATGAAAGAGTCATCAGAAGAAAACCTCTCCTGCGTCTTCACCATAAAATTCAGCATCAGAAGTATGCAAAGCAACATCTAGCAACAATCATTATGCATTTTAGAAACAAGTCCTGTGGACCGATGAGGTTAAAATAGATCTCTTTGGCCACAATGATCAAAGGTAAGTGTGGAGAAAAGGCACGACATTTCAGGAAAACAACTTCTCGCCAACCGTTAAGCATGGGAATAGATCAATCATGCTTTGGGGTAGTGTTGCAGCCAACGGCACGGGGAACATTATACAGGTAGAAGGAAACAAATTCTTGAAACAAAACATGTGTAAAAAACTGAAGTTGTAAAAAGAGGATGGCTTCTACAATTGGATAATGATCCTAAACAAACTTCAAAATCCACAATAGACTACCTCAAAAGGCGTGCGCTCAAGGTTTTTCAATGGCCCTCAGTCTCCTGATCTGAAGATCATTGAAAATCTCTGGCTAGACCTCAGAAAAGTAGTGCATGCAAGACGACCCAGAAATCTCTCAGAACTGGAATAATTTTCTAATGAAGAATGGATGAAAATCCCTCAACAAGAATTAAGACTCTTGTATGACTACAAAAAGCGTTTACAACCTGTGATACTTTTAAAAGGAGGTGCTGGGGTGCTGCTAGGTACTACAGAAATATAGAAAATCCAGCTCCACGAACTGTGATTATTTTATTCACACGAAATACTTGGAGGACATAGAGAGTCAGCAATACAACTTACGTAACACACAGCATCAACGCGTTTCAGGTGTCTGCAAACCCTTGATTAAATTCGCCCAGGGTAATCTCACTGATGACATAGATTATTGCCCACATCAGGCTAATAAAGGATATATCCCCAGACAGCACTCTACTTTGCTGTACTTTCATCTCAGACACAGGCCCTCCAACCTGGTCACAGGTATCCACTATATTAGCTGATACCAGTTGAAGACACAGCCAAGACAAAAACAGGACTGCTCAAGCATGAACATGACCTACTTATTTAGTCCCCCTCTTCATGTGTGAGACTCTGTGCTCTTGCTCCTCTTTGCTTCCAAATCTGAGTGATAGAAAGACGCCAGATCCACCATGACCTAGTGCCAAATTCAGTCCACTACTTTGTGTTCTAGAGGATTTTCTAATTGCTCAAGGACTCATTCTTGAAGATTGTGAGCCCTCGCGGGCAGGGTCCTCTATCCTGTACCAGTCGTGACTTGTATTGTTTAAGATTACTGTACTTGTATTTATTATGTATACCCCTTCTCACATGTAAAGCGCCATGGAATAAATGGCGCTATAATAATAAATAACAATAATAATTCTGCCCATGATGTAATGACTGGCTAGTATGGTCTCTACACATTGCGTGCAGCATGGTGGCTCAGTGGTTAGCACTCTTCCTTTGCATTACTGGGGTTCTGGGTTCAAAATCCCACCAAGGACAACCTCTGCAAAGAGTTTCTATGGTTTCCCTATGTTTGTGTGGGTTTCCTTTGGGTTCTCCGGTTTCTTCCCACATTCCAAAGATATATTGATAGGGAAGTTAGATTGCAAGCCCCAATGAGGGCAGTGATCATGATATCTGTAAAGCACTATGGAATATTCTGGAGCTATATAAGTAAGCCTTAATAAAATTAAAAGTGTGAGAAATGTAAGAACAAGTGTGTGAAAAGACAAAAGTTAAATACACAAAAAATCATTAAAATTATAACATGGATCCTTGCAGAAGAATTTAACCTTAATATTTTCCTGGGGTTTTTTTTGTTTTTTTTGTGGAGTGTTTTTTTTTTTATCTGTAATGTTTTGAACATATGCCCAGTAAGTCATTTGGCCTTGGACAAAACTAATAAAGTCTGCAAATCACCTGCTTGGAAAAAAAACCCTTCCCTACTGAATGAGAACTCTCCATTGGCAGACTGTGCGATTTTTGACTTACAAAACCCACTTTTAAATTCAGTGTAACCCATATGGGAAGCATTAGGAAGGAAATGGTCTTTTTTTTTCTCCACTCCTCTGCATTTCTGTAACTTGGATCAGTGCCACAAGACTGGAACCTCCAGGAACTAAACCCCCACAATGATGGATCTTATATGTATTTTTCTTAGAGGTCTTTGAGCTTGTTTTATGATACAACAAAATCTTATGTGGAGGTGAAAACCTCCGACTTCAAAGGGATCCAGGGAACAACTTGTTTATTTTGGCAAAGAAATGTGATTGATTGTGTTTAATCTTTTCGAGGAATAAAATAAATTAAGACGGAAAAGAGGTTTCTGTGACCGTGCACTGGAAGTGCTGCTTCATATGGGACATTAGTCACTTGTTCCCTTACAGTCATTTCAGTTTTTTCCATAAAAACAAAGAAATTAGAACTTTTTTAGACAATTTGTTAATGTTTCTATTTCTTTAACCTCTTGATGACCCCAGCTAATGTGTCACTAAATGTCCAGTCGGACACCCCCTCCCCCCACAGCCACTCCAACGCCATTATATTTTGTGAAAGCAAGGAGTGGTTAGTATTTATGGCTGTGTGGTCAGATGAGTGTTTAGATCAGACAGCCAGCGTAATTAAGGGAGAAGCCCAGTAGGATATATCCAGCCAAATTCTTTTATTAAAAGCAGATCTTGCAGTAAGGAAATATTGACGTCACCGCTGTATGTGCCAGACCCCGAAATGTGTTACCGATCAATGAGGAATACCTTTTTCCGTTCACACAAATAATAAACTACTGCTGGTTTATGTCGGTAATATTACAATTGGCCATTAGCTAGCTGCACATGGGTTTATAATACTTTTTATAAAACCTGATGGTACAGTGGGAGATTTGTAATTATATGTATGATGTACAACGTGGAAAATGCTTGCATTTAATATTGGGTATCCTAAAGACTGGCTCCAATGTACTCCTATACATTAAAGATAAGTCTGGCCATACCTGCAAATTTCGGCAGGACCAGACTATCATCTAATGTGTTTAGGGACCCCCTGACTCTCCACTGTCAGATGAACTCAAAGGGTGAATGTCAGATGAACTCAAAGGGTGAAAGGATCAGGAATTTTTAAGAACACCTGATGGTTTTGTTTTCCTTGGAGATAACCCACTGTCACTGATGTCTGGTAGAGGCTTATTCCCCTCTCCACATGCTGAATACATGCACGCTCCGTCCTCTTCAGCATGCATGTGGATAGGGGAGCCAGGATGATCAGCTGTTAAATGATTTTGTGGCACACAAGTAGTTAAGATGTATTGGTACTTTTCGAGCATGTCATTGTAAGCTTACAAAGGGTCCTCTCTCCTCTTGGTATGCGTTGAACTACAGTATGTATTATGCTCTGTGCCCTTGAGCTTATGGTCACTTTTTGATGCTGTGTATTTTAGCTGCTTCAAAAATACAGCATCTTACAGTTCCAGCAAAGTGGATGGGATTTATAGAAATCTCCTGCTCACTGTCCTTTTTTTTTCTTTTAGGTCAGCGTAAACTGACCTGTGGTGCAGGTTCAAATCCGCAGCATGCCTATTTCTCTTGCGCACATTTTTAGTGAGTTACCACAGCAGAAACTCATAAAAAATGCATGTAATCCACATATGACTATATCAATAAAGTTTTGTCAAATACGAAGAATATCAAAAACAAAGCAGCTTCATTTAAACACCTACCAACAAGAGACAATATCCCAAAACACTGTGTCTGCAAATTGAGATTCTGATTTAACTTTTATCCTAAGTCATATAGCAAGGCTCGTTAAAGGGTCGATAGTGACTTTTAGTATTACTACTTCCAAAAGTTGGTGCAGAAGTGCTGCAGAAAATCTGCAATATCAAAAGTTCATCTTGGGAATGTAGCCTTACTGTGTAATGTCTTATCTTTTTTGTTCAACAAGTACCCTATGAATTGTAAAGTGCTGACATTGTTTTTTGCTTATGTTTGCTCTTTAAAAATAAAAAAAAAATAATTCCAGCTACGCAAATATGGGAGGAGCATCATGTGCAGGACGGGATGTGGCTAAACTCCCTCATCAATTTTGTGAAACATTGCATCACTGTCATGGGGTTACCGCGACAGTGTGGAGCCAGAAGACCACAGAGTCTGATTGCTCATACTCCGGCTCTGAGAAGAAGCGCTTCTCCTTCATTTTAATGGTGTTTATTCCTTCTGGCAGATCAGGGGTTAATCAGCCATGTTGGAACTCTCTGAGCTCCCAGCTGAGCTCAGCCACACCTTTCCCCTATATAATCTGGGCTCTGATGCAAATCATTGTCAGAGCTAGCATTTGCTGCATGGCTTTCGGAGGAAGAGGTATGAGAAGGAGAGTTGGAGGAGTTATCTGTGACTGTTGCTTGGTTTGTATGCGTGGTAATTCCCTATCCTTCTCTATTTTGGTTTATTCCCTTACCTCCATGCCCCCATGCATTCCTCTGTTATATGTGAGTGAATATTTTGCTTGCCTGGGGTTTTCTGTTAACACTTGTTTGTCTTGCCTTGCTTATTGGGTTGGTGTACTACGGTGCACAGTAGCGCCCCCTCTTCCCTGGGTGAGGGAAGAGAACAGACAGAGGGATGACTTAGGAGATAAGGCAAGGGTGGAGGCCCTGGCATCTTTACCTTCAGAAGTATCACGGGTAATAGGGTGAGCTGCTGGATAACAGGCTGTATGCTTGCATCATGCTGCCTGCCATCTAGATTTAGGTGAGCTAGACCCATCATGGGACAAATGGATTATCATCTTCTCTGCGATAAGGTGAGGAATATTGTTGTTTGTTATTTTAACTTTTTTGCAGATGACAAGGGTGTCTGTGGAATGGGCGATGCCATAAGTATGGTTTAATTAAGATTTATTAAAGGAGTCTGTGTCATTCTTTCAATCAAGGACTTTTTTCTGGGTGTATGTGTTTTTATACAATATGACCATAGGGTTAGAAATGGGGGTGTCTTATTGACGCCTCTCCATTACTAACCTCTAAGCTTGATGTCACCTGAAAATACAAAGGTGACATCAACCCCCCCAACTATCACCCCACTTGCCACCGCTACAGGGCAAGTGGGAAGAGCGAGGCTAAGTGCCAGAATTGGCGCATCTTAGAGATGCGCCTTTTCTGCGGTGGCTGAGAGCTAATGTTTTTAGCCTGGGGGAGGGGTCAGTTTCCATGGCCCTTTCCTAGGCTATTAATATCAGCCCGCATCTGTCTGCATAGCCTTTGCTGGTTATTAATTATAGCGGGACCCTACGTCCTTTTTTGGGGGTCCTCCATTTTAATAGCGAGTAAAGGCTAACTATACAGCTGTGAGCTGATATTAATAGCCTGGGAAGCTGCATGGGTATTGCCCCCTTCCCAGGCTATAAACATCTGCCCCCAGCCGTTGGCTTTCCCTCTGCAGATGAATTGCCGGCTTTTCTTCTCTATCTAATATATATATAATGTGTGTGTGTTGAAGAGTATTTCCTATGCAAACGATGTGTAAATGAGATAGAGAATTTCTCTATGTAAAAGCGCATGTTAAAATCGGAAAGCAAACGAGCTGTATTAGGATGAAAATTGGATGCTAGGTGTGAAAATTCGGATTGTACTCGCATGAGAAACGCATGACCCTTGCATTACACTCATCCGACTTTGCAGGAACAAAATTGGACCGATTTTAAAATTGCTAGTGTGACTCCAGCCTTGGTACAGTAAAGATGTATATCTTTGTACCGTGTTAGCCAATCAGAGGGTAATAAAACTTTCACACTCCTTATCTATGAACTGCTCCAATATTTATGCTCATCCCTCTGCCATAATGACTATTCTGCTTCACGTCACTTGTCTTACCTATTGCATTTTTTCTGTGCTGCTTTGTGTACAGATATGTGATTCTTCAGATTTTGTATTAGTCTATGCCTGATGAAGAGACCTGAGTAGTCTGGAAAGCTTGCAATTTGTAACCATATTTTCAGTTAGCCATTAAAAGGTATCAACCACTGAGGACTCTCAACTCTAAATATTTTTCCAGCCTTGGTCACATTTTGGGAGCGGCAATCTTTTTGTCATAGATTATATAATCTCGTTTAGTTCTATTTTTTATTAAAAATGTTTCCTGGTAAGTATCAATATTGAGATGATCTATATTGCTTACCCTGCAATACCAAATAGTTGCTTTCTAATGGATGAATGTGGACAGTGTTTGATTTGAGTGTATATTCTAATGTTATAAGAAGCATCTGGAGGAGAAATATGCCGAGATGTAGGGTGGCAGAGATGGACGATTGTGCAGATACCACAAGGGATGCATAGAAGACCTTTTATGTGGTTAAGCTGAAAAAACGTAACATTTACATCAAAGTTAGAAAGGGCAAGTAGTCTGCTACATTAATCTTCTATCCGAGGGCAATTCATTATCGTGTTCTCAGGTGAGTGTTTGAACTTGGTTATTCTGAAAGTCACATTTTACGCGACACAGAAAAATTATTTCCTCCCATTAAAGAACTATTGTCATCATCAGATTAATAACCTTTAATATCAATAGTCATTTGGTCTTATGGCAGCTTCAGTGTATTTTTACTATTAATAACTTTTGTCTTTTGATCGCTCACAGTCCTTAACGTGTTTTAAAAATGGTTCTCGGACGTCTAAAGACATTCTCTTTTTAGTTTGACGCCACTTCCCCCAAAGTAATGTGATCACAGTGTGCCCTGCTGCTGTGGCCCCCAGTAATAAATAAACAGTCTATGGAGGAAACTCATATCAAGTGTTTAAATATTTTTGCAGCGCCCCCACAGGAGAACTGGAGAATTGCATAATACCCATTTAAATCAATAGATCTTTGGTGCAGTTAAGTGATGGAGGTCTCAAATACTCCCAAACTCAAAATGACCTAATAACAAATTTGACAAGAACTTTGTTCAACCTGGCAGCCCCTTTAAAAAAAATATGTGACTAGTTTTAGCTGAGGATATTTTTATCACCTTTTTAAATCAGTTTTGATAATTTTTCAAATATGTTTGTATTTGCATTGTTGCATTTCTAGTAGTCATTATCCCATCACTCAATCAACCACCCAGTGACCCAATAGCTGGTTATATAGTAGCACCATTGCGTAACCAAACTGCCAGCTCAAACCGGGCTTCCTCAGTTAGGGTACCGTCACACTCAGCGACATAACAGCGATCCCGACAACGATACGACCTGGCAGGGATCGTAGCTGCGTCGCTTTGTGGTCGCTGGTGAGATGCCAAACAGTCAGATCTTCCCAACGACGCAGCAACGATCGGCGACCCATAGCGACCTGTGTAACGATGTGTCTCCTATGTGTCCCAGTGCTGAGTCACTTGCGAGATCGTTGGTAAAAGGTGTCAAACACACTGATTCATGCTACCCAGCGGATCTCAACGACCAAAGAAAGGTCCAGGCATTTCTGACACGACCAGCGATCTCACAGCAGGGGCCTGATCGCTGGTACGTGTCAAACTTAGCGAGATCGCTAGCCGGGTCGCTGTTGCGTCACAAAACTTGTGACTCAGCAGTGATCTCGCTTAGTGTGACGAGGGCTTTAGGCTTTTTCTAGCCACTTTGTTTAGCAGAGCCCTTAGGGTCCCGTTACACGCTTCAATGTCCCAGTGATCCCACCAACAATCCGACGTGAATGGGATCGCTGGGACATCGTTAGTTGATCGCTGGTGAGCTGTCACTTAGGCAGACTCACCAGCGATCAGGACTAGCGAGCAAGCTGGTGTCCAGGGTAAACATCGGGTAACTAAGCGCCGCACGGCACTTAGTTACCCGCTGTTTACCCTGGATGCCAGCTTCCAGCGTCTGCTGTACGGCGCTGGGAGCTCTCTGATCGTTGGTCTCCCGCTGTCACACGCAGCGATGCGCGCTAGTCAGCGGGACACCAACGATGAAAAAATGGTCCAGGACATTCGAGAACGATCAGCGATATCCAGCAGGGGGGCCGGTCGCCGCTGCGTGTCACATGTAGCGACGTCGCTGGCTAGGTCGCTCTTGCGTCACAAAATCGGTGACGCTTCAGACGCTATGTGAGACGGGGGCTCGGATTTTCGCTCTCTAATCTTTTTACAAGGATCAGGATTTCGATTAAGGGACACCTAGGTTGCATCTGGAGAGTAGTCGCTGATTAGTGAAGAGACGAAAGGTTTCATTCATATGTCAGTTTTCTCAAGAAAAATGGACCCAATTTCATCAGTGATTTTCATCTGAGTTTCATCAGAGTTTGGTCCAAGTACGATCAGTTTTTCTCGTACATGAAAAATAAGTTTCCTCTTGTCTATCTAAAAGTCCATTAAAATTGTACCGCACTCAGATGGTATTCGAGTGCTGTCTGATTTTTTTTCATAGACCCAATTTGATCCGAAACACTCGAATCAAAATCGGACATGTTTCTGCAATTTTTCATAGACCACTTGATCCAAGATGAAAATTGAACCTGTGAGCAGCCTCATAGACTCATTCGTACGATTGCTGTCTGTGAAATCATGAACAGCACTCGTACCAGAAAAACTGACTTCCGAATGAGGCCTAAGGGAGACGCCAGAGAACCTTAGAACAGAAACATGCTTGAGAAAGGCGGAGTACAGTGGATTGAGACTTGCGTGTTTGCATTCTGCCTTTTTCCTGCCTTTCCTTTTTGTTCTCTTACCTACTTCACTGTTGGCATTGTTCTTCTAGCGTAGGCCATCTTTATTTAGAGCAACAATTCTTTCTTTTTTCAGATTCTCCGAGAGTGATGACACCAAATTGTCCCCACCTGCTCCCCATTCACACCTGAGACCTTGTAACACAAATGAGTCACATGGCACCAGGGAGGGAAAATGACTAATTTGGCCATTTTCACTTAGGGGTGTACTCACTTTTGTTGCCAGCGGTTTAGACATGAATGGCTGTGTGTTGAGTTACATAGAGGACACACTAAATTTAGTTATACAAGCTGTACATTGACCACTTTACATTGTATCACAGGGTCAGATCTTCAGTGTCGTCCCATGAAAAGATCTACGGTAATCAAATATTTACAAAAATATGAGGGGTGTATTCACTTTTATGATATGCTGCAGTTTGCCATTACCCTTCAAGTGATTAGCCTTTATTTAATATTACATTTCCGCACTGTTGGTCTAGCTGGTCGTGGCTTATGTTTCTGGAGCTAGGCTTCTGTATTAAAAGGGTGGTCTGTGACAACATCTGAGGTCAGAAGACCACCAAGGCCTGCAAGATAGTCGGTCATGGAATGAAATTGTCTGAGCATTTGTCACTTAGTATTTATAGTTTATTTTTTAACCAGCTAATTTAAAACTAGTTTTCTGACCTCTAGCCTGTAATCTTCAAAACTAAGAGCGAGTCTCTATTTACATCTACCAGATGAGTTCCCTTTGTAGAAGAGTAGCATCAGCCCTATTACTAAACCGGTAAGAAGAATTTAATGACCTGCAGCTGCCAATGGGGCCGGACCCTTTGAAATGAAAAGTAGTATTTTATCCACAGGGAACCATCAAAGCCTCTGGGTAATTGTAGTCCACTTTTTTTCTGTACATATTTAATTTAAAAGACACTTTGAAGATCCTATTTTTTATTACTTGTCTCTTTCAATGAAAATATTTTACTTTAGTGTATGATACCATTCAGGATTCAGAGCAGGTGTACACAGTCTCCTCCTGCACGCCTGAGTCTTATTCACAGGGGTCCAGGAAGCTGAGATCTGTGAAGCTGTTTGCAAGGATGATCGATTGCCTTTGAAATTGCACATCAGATTAACTGTTTTTGCTGCCTAATCTGAGAGCATAATATAGAAGCAGAGACCCTAATTACAGTGATGTGCCACTTACTGGGCTGCTTGCTGTAATTTTGATAAAATCACTGTTTTATCAGCAGGACATTAGAAGACTAGTAAAATTGCTGCCAGGTAGTCAATCATATCCATGCTCTCTGTATAATCCTGCCCCACCACTGATTGGCAGTTTTATGCCTATGCGGGGTGGGGATATACAGGGCTCAGCATTCAGAGAACCGCTAGATCGGCAGCAGATAAAACAGTGATTTTATCAGAATGACAGCTAGAAACTCAGTAAGTGACACATCGCTGGAATCTTGGTTTTTGCCCCTACATCATGCTGTTCTCAGATGGGGTAGCAAAAACCTGATGACCGGTTTCCTTAAAGGGACTCTGTCAGCACAGCCCGACTGTTTAAACCAAGAACAGGCGCTCGGTGCACCCTTGGCGCCTCCAACAAGTTCAGTGCAACTTCCCACTTAATTGTTTTCCACTCCCCTTTATTTTGATTGACAGCTCTGTCTTTATACATCCAGAGAAGCGCAGAGATAGAACACTGTTACTGCATATGTGAAGATTGGTTTATACCCTCAATTTCTAAAAAGTTTAATCAGCAAATTTAATCCCAAAATACAATTTTTGAGCGTCTTTCATTTTCTCTGTGCATAAGTTGTGTATTTGGAGCCAAGGACAGTATTGGATCCCATCCTAAGATTGAAGGAAAGCCAAAAAAAGCCTTTGGGAAAGGCTTTCCTGAACTAATAGGACAGGATCTGATGCCGTCCTTGGTACTAAATATACAGCTCATGCACAGCTCTGTAATGCACGTGTAGAGCCAGCCATAGAAAGCCCCTGGTTAGAGCAAGCCTTATCATAAGCAATACAACTATGTATCGTAGACGGTTTTTTTTTGTAGAGGAGTATAAAGGCTCCCATTCTCATTATATTAATGTCAGCCATACCTGCCTATTCCGGTCAGATAGGACAGTCCTCTAATTGTGAGGCTCACCTCGTGAAGTGAACCCACTAAGTCACAGGTTCAGGTGGGTGCAATGACCCCAGGTATTGGTTAAGCTGGCAGGAAAGCACGTGGGGAGCGAGGACGTGGCACACTCAGGAATTTTGGGAACGGATGTCAGCAGGAATAAAGGCAGGTTAAGCATGGTGTGCACAGAAGGTGGGGTACGCCAAATTGAAGTCTTGAAACTGAATGCTAAGACACAGATGTGTGTCCTAATGGGCCTTAGAAAGCTTAGGGAGATGAGGTTACTGAGCCCTGCCAGGCAACCGGCAAAACCTGACGTGGAGCACAACAGAGGGCAGCAGACCGAACTGAAGGAAGTAGAACCTGGAATATCTGGGACAGCCGATGTCATGAGAGAGACAAGGATCAGGGCATGTTGAATTACAATGCCCAAACCTTTTGCTTTTCCAGAAGATGAGCTATCACCAGATGTTTGTCTGGCAGCAGCTTACTCCACTCTTATTAATAGCCCATGCAGGCTCAGTATGTAGGTACACTTACAAATGTGCTGTATTTATATTTATTGATACCTATTATTTGGCTGACTGCTATCTAAAGTGCATGGCCATTCATACATCCGTGTGTCACAGTCCGAGCTCTCATGAGTAACGCTTCATTGTTAGGCGTTGCCTATCCTCCTACTTCAGTACATCTGTGCTTGATGTTGGCACTTCATAAATTAAAATAATAGTTACTTGTTTAAATCTGACAACTTTATTAGGTTAGACAAATAAATGAAGAACAAAAAAGCCGAGTGGCTCTCACCTGATCCTGCTGCGAGATGTGTTTGTGCAGGATATTTCACATTCCCTCCTCACAGCAGAATACAGCTGACATGATGAGAAATTGTTAAATGGGAAATCGCTCATGTCTAACAATGGGCCCTTTATTCTCGCATATGAAGGATTATTGAAAATGCTATGTATTATTATATATATGTGTTTAAATAGTATAATGTCAATCCCTTTTTTCAACCTCCAAAGGTCACTCACAAAGTGCAGTAATCTATACTTATTGTACAAATGCATTTTTGACAATAATTCATTTAACTGGCCCTTATTACAGTGGCATGTAAAAGTTTGGGCACCCCTGGTCAAAATTACTGTTATTGTGAACAGTTAAGTTGAAGATAACACATTTCCTTACATTTTAAAAGCTGCAAAAACGAAAGTGAGCCAAAAGTTTGGCCACCCTGCATGATTGGTACCTAGTAGCACCCCTTTTGCAAGTATAACAGCTTTTTGTAGGCAGCCAAGGTTTCAGATCGTAATTAGCCTGTTAGGGTTATGGCTTGTTCACCATCACTGTTAGGATAGGTCTGGTGATGCAAATTTCCCAGCTTTATAAAAACCCAGCCTCCTCTAACCTTCTGCCAAAAAACTGCTGCCATGGGTTCTTCTAAGCAGCTGCCTAGCACTCTGAAAATGAAAATGGTGGAGGCCCACAAAGCAGGAGAAGGCTATAAGATGACAGCAAAGTTTTTTCAAGTTGCCTTTTCCTTGGTTCGAATTGTAATTAGGAAATGGCAGTTAACAGGGACAGTGAAGTTCAAAATTTCAGTTAGAGCTACTCGTAGGATAGCTAGAGAGGCAAGTCAGAACCCCCGCTTAAGTGCAAAAGACCTTCAGACAGATATAGCAGACTCTGGAGTTGTGGTATATTGTTCTACTGTTCAGAAACACCTGACAAATATGGCCTTTAAGGAAGAGTCATCAGAAGAAAACCTCTGCTGCATCCTCACCATAAGATTCAGCATCAGAAGTATGCTAAAGAACATCTAAACAAGCCTGGTGCATTTTGAAAACAAGTCCTGTGGACCGATGAGGTTAAAATAGAACTCTTTGGCCACAATGATCACAGGTATGTGTGGGGAAAAAAGCGCACAGAATTTCAGGAAAAGAGCATCTCACCAACCATTAAGCATGGGGTGGATCAATCACGCTTTGGGATTGTGTTGCAGCCAATGGCACGGGGAACACTTCACTACTAGAGGGAATAGGAAGAACGGATTCAATTGAATTTCAACAAATTCTTGATGCCATCTGTAAAAATGAATAATTATCCTAAACACGTGTAAAAATCCACAATAGACAACCTCAACAGGTGCAAGCTTAAGATTTTATTATGGCCCTGACAGTCCCCTGATCTGAAAATGCTTGAAAATCTGTGGCTAGACCTCAAACTAGCAGTGCCTGCAAGACGACCCAGGAATCTCATAGAACTGGAAGAATTTTCCAAGTAAGGATGGATGAAAATTCCTCAAAAAAGAATTGAGACTCTAGGCCGGCTACAAAAAATGTTTACAAGCTGTGATACTTCCAGTTACCAAGTATTTAACCATGCAGGGTACCCAAAGTTTTGCATCTGCCCATTTTCCTTTTTGTAATTTTTAAAATGTAAAATTATTATTTTTTTGCCTAAAATGCAAAGGAAATTTCATTTTTAACTTTAGGCCTTTTAAGAGATCGTTTCATCTTCAACTTGTTTAACTGTTCACAATAACAGAAAAATTAACCAGGGGTACTTAAACTTTTTACATGCCACTGTACCTCTTTCTTTATCTGACATCTGCTGTAGAGTGGCAGGGAAGGGGGGAACAGGGGCCAGTGATATTAATGTCCTTTCACCACCAATCATATCCAAATGTCTTTGGTCACCTTACCTTGTAACTGTAATCCAGATATTGCTCCCTTTTCTCGCTCCGTGGCAGATTCTGACTTCATGTTCCTTTTCTCCTAATTCTCCGTGTTGAATTAAGCTACTCCACAATTTTAGGCTTTATTGACAAATTAGTATTTTAGGTCAGTGTTACTTGAATGTTTGTAAATCAAAATCGGGAATGGCTCCAAAACATAGAGGAACTGCAAATACGTCAATTATGCTCTGATCGCTGCAGTTTAACCATTTAAATGCTGTTATTACCAGTGCGCATGAGCACCATGTGCCATCAGCCTCCCACAACACAATTGCGAGGAATTGGTGGGTTACCATGACTTGTTGAATGCTAAATGTTTTGTTAGTCCTTCGGTGAAGCTCAGCTAGAGGCTGCTTTTCATAGGAAAACTGTGATTTTTGCAGTGTCCTATGCAATCAAACAATTGCAGATAGAAGTCCCCCAGTGGAGCTAAAAAAAATTTAAAAAATATAATAAATCGCCCCCCTTTTTCCCTATCAAAATTTAGGAAAATTAAGATTTAAAAAAAGAACATATTTTTGTTGTCATATCCAAAAAAGTTTGATCTAACAAAATATAAAATTATTGAAATCGTTACATGCCAAAAAGCAAAGTAAAATTGGAAGACGAAAGCTGACATTTTTTCGTTGCCACACTTCCCCAGAAATATGCAATATAAAGCAATTAAAATGTGTTGCGTGTCCCAAAATGATATAATTAAAAATGGCAGTTCGGGGCGCACAAAAATAAGTCATTACAGCACTCTATGGACAGAAAAATAATAAAGTTGCAGGTCTTAAAAAATTGCAAAACAAGTTGTTTTTTTTTGTTTGTTTTTACAAACGTTAAAAATGTTTTCACTACTAAGATAATAAAAAGAAAAACTTGACAAGTTTGGTATCTTTGTATCCGTACTTATCTGGAGAATCTTCGTGCCACACCATTTTTACCAAACAATGAACACCACATAAACAAACCCCCCAAAACACGTAGCACACTTGGAATTTTGTTCTGTTTTCTAGTATATTGAATGATGTCATTCATAGCTTCAACCTGTCTCCGGTATGTGTGAAAAGTGATGTCACTCATACCAGAAACGCAGGTGTGAAGAGGGTCTAAGGCTATGTGCACATGTTCAGGATTATTTG
>VIAB01009748.1:0-19963 GCA_009801035.1 Oophaga pumilio | reverse complement strand
ATAATAGGATTAGATACACAACTCGGTGGACTGTATCACACATGATAGGTTTAGATTCATGGCTCCGCAGACTGTATCACACATGATAGTACACTGAGCTGTGTTTCTAATTCTATCACATATGATGTGATTAGATACATGGCTATGTGGACTGTATCACATAAAGTTAGATACACAGCTCAGCAGACTGTATATCATATAATAAGATTAGACACATGTCTTTGCAGACTGTATCACACATGACAGGATTAGATGCACAGCTCAACTGTAATTACTGTGATTTGAGCAGAGCCATTATATCACTGCCTGTACTGAGATCACAGTAATATCCGATGAGCACAGATCTGGGCACTAGAGTGACAGTGATTTCATCCAGTGAGGTGTACTCATCGCTGGATGAAGTCACAGCCACAGCCATGGTGCCCAGGTCTGTGCTCACTCATTGGTAATTATTGCGTGCCATGACATGACAGCTCCACTCAGATCACTGTAGCTAACCTGTGAGTGCTCATCAGTTCCAGGCACCAAGGCAGTGGTGGTGACTTCGACTCCATCCTGTGGTGAGTACACAACACTAAATAAAATCACCCTCACAGTGCTGCTGCCCAAACCTGTGCTCTCATGTTATTACTGTGATAAAGCTTCTGTCAGATCAGTTACTACAGGTAACAGAGGGAAGTGGTTGCCCATTAATTGTGCTTGGCTACAATAAAATGGCGCCGGGCTTCGACTACAGCCGTGAACTGGGCACCTGTGACCTGTATCCAGCTCACAGCTGAGGCAGCCACAGTATAGCGGATTTGCTCGGACGCTGACTGCAATCCCCTATGGCCTGGAGCTGCCATATTTGCTGTGCGTAAGCGATGTGCTCTAACACTAACACATCAGCAAATAAAAATGACAGATCCCGGAGTTAAAAAGTTGCAAATAAACAACCCCAAAACATCACACTATTTAACTGTATACACTTTTTAACAAAAAGTCCAATCATTTAAAAAAAATTCATGACACATTCCCATTTAGCATTGATGGCTCAAAATATGCAAATATTTAGATAGTCATCTGCCAGAAGATTACATGGGCACTATGGACTGGTAATCTATATCAGGACATTTGTGTACTGTGGATGAGGATGTATTTGCCCATTTGTCTCCATGACTTCCTCCTGATTAGATTAGTAGACAATGTAATGTCCAGTATCGTTATCTCTTCTATTACTGTTATCTACCTTTTCATGACTTTTTCTTATTTTCCATAGAAAATCTCCCTTCGTGTCATCCCTCCATCAATAATGACTTCCTTCCTTCTCTCTGGAGCTTTTTAAATTGTCATTGTAGATCATGACCTCTGGAATGATCTCTGCTCCTTATATCTATTTTTCTTCCTTATTACATGCTGCTACTGATCCGACGCGTTCTTTGCCTGTGTGGTGAAACTACTACAAGCGTCACGTTGTTCCATTCTGATGAAAGCATGGTATAGCAGGAGCCTAGTGGTGCAGTAATGTGCCGATCTCAGCCTCAGTGCACCTTAATGAACACCAACCGGCTATACCCAAGCCCATAGGTGCTCGATTACTGATGAACAATGATGGGACTGAGCTATGGCTAATGCGGTTGTTCCGCCCCTGCACAGTGTCTTGTTATTGGCAGTGAATACCGTATTTATACAGTACGATATGCCGCTGATGACACAGATTTTTTTTTCGTTGCAGGGGGATTGTGCTAGGTTAAATGATCCAATAACTTGACGAATGAGCATTTTGCTAGTTTGTTGGGTAGAAAGTCATAAAAAGTCTTCCAATGAGCCTTCTTTTCACCGACTACTTCTCTAAATGTACCATATAACCTGGGTTTCCGATCAGCTGCCTCAATCTTCTCCAGTTAGGGAACCCAGTTTTCATGATGTATGGAGATCCCAAAAGATGAACCTGTATCGGGTAGGTAAGAGATGGAGCCGGAGCCTCTTATGGATCCTTCATGGGCTTGTGAAGTTTAGATAAATGACTGGCTCACAACTATCTCTTAATGGCTAGAGTCTGTGGCATGTTTGATTGACTTAATATAATTTTTCTGCCTGAAGGCATATAACTCGGACGAATGCTATCCGATGTTTTACGATGTAGTTTACACCGTCAGACCGTCATCCCCATGCACACTGAACAATCTGTAATAGATCATTCAGAACACACAGCTTGCCATTGTTCTCGGCAGCACAAGCCCTGTTTACACGTGCGCTGCCGAGAACGATGATCTTTTGTGCAATTTATTTCACCTGATGAAACCAGCAGCACTGCATGATTATCGAGCAACAAACACTCGTTCAAGATAATCCTGCAGTGTAAATGGACCATTAATGCTGTAGAAATGTTTTTCACAAAAGCCCCACCTTCAAATGAAACAAAAATGACTTTTACATGATTTATGTTAGTTAACAAAAAAATTGTTTCAGTCTACAATCTGCTTTATTAAAACGATGTATTTTTTTTCTCCTGTATGAGGCTGGAGGTGAGCTCTGTGTATCCAAGATTCTGCAGTATTGATCAGGTCACACATCGCCACAGCTTCGACCCTGCACTTATTTGCACTTCATGTGCTTTCCTCCTTTTCTATAGCCTGTTTTTGCTGCCTTCCATGAAACTGTAGATACTTTCTCCCCTATACAGGCTGTGAATACAACCCCTCCTTCTACTGCTTTTTTTAGTACGGACATAGGGGATTAGGACCAGAGGGAGCAACCAGAACCAAGCTGGACTTCAGATTTCTAACATTTTTGCAGATGACTGAGCTAGATGAAGGACTTACAGACAGCAAAATGGTAGAAAAATAATGCAATAAAGACTATTTAAAAAGTTGCCTAACTGTGAAATTTGGAAGCAAATGAACAATAAAAAAATAAATAAGTTTGAAGATGTACATAGGTTTTAAGAATATCACTGAGAAAATGTATGGTCATTAGCAGGAGCGGACACAGACAGGAGAGAGCCCCTGTACAAGAGCAATATATGGGCCCTTTTGCAGCACAATTTCACCTGCTTTGGAGATGGAAGTGGGCCCCTTACCTCTTGGGCCCCTGTATGGCTGCATAGGTTGCATCAATGGTATGTCCGTCCCTGGTCATAAGTGTGAAAATATGGTGAACATTGTATAAGCCAGTGATACCAGTGTGACTATTTACCCGGTATAAATTGTCAGTACATGCTGGGACTTGTAGTTACACAATAGCTGGAGAGGCACATGTTGGACATTACTGCTATAACCAGATGAAACTGTATACGGCCATATAACACTTTCTTTTTTTCACAGGCTCCGCAAATAAAGAGACAAGCAATCCTTTCACCAAGGATATTATTTCTACAAGGGAGAATTCATTGTTCGATGTATCAGTTCATGCTGCAATTCGACACAGGAAATGGAAACTACTAACTGGAAATCCAGGTATCTGTTGTACCAAGGAGTATACATCTGACACTCCAAACTGTATTACCCCTTACAATACAGACATTCCCTAACCCTCCCCCCAGGAAGGTTCATTGTATTAAAAACTCAGACTACATGGAATAATAATTGTATTTTTTTTGCAATTGGTTATCTACTATAGTGGCTATGACTGATATTGCTCATATTGCAGGCTGACCGTGTACATCTAGGCTAACCCTGCCATATTATATGAAATGTGGGCGTCCGTAAATGTTATCCCTCTTTTATAAAGTGTCAGGAGTTCACTCACCATATTGTATAAAGTTAGTGAAGAGTTATTCAAATCTTCTTAGATTCCTAGATGGATATTGTTTGATAGTGATTGTAAAAACAAGCATTTTTGCAATTTGCTGTTTGTTAAAATTTGCAGCCGTTCTTGAGATATTGAGACTAATCCTTTTATTTACAGTTCATTGCTTAGGTGACCGACCACCGCTGCTGCCTTGTAAACACCGTGCTGGCGCTGACCGGGATTAGGAGACAACAGTGCACTCCAGAGATCCTGATCAGCTTTAAAGCAGCACTTACAAGCTCAATAGAAAAGCACTTGTAAGCACTGGGCATGTTAGGCCATTGTTGCTAGACAACAGTGGTGGTCTGTCTCCTAGACAACAAGCTGTAAATAAAGAAAAGTATTAATATCTTAAGAATGGCTGTAAATTTTAATAAACTGTAAATGGCAAAAGTGCCCATTTTTACTAGCACTATGTGACAATATCCATCTATAAAAATGTGTCAAATAAGTGTTAACATGTGAATCTGCAGAGATCTGGGACCCCAGGCAATGGGTTAGGGTCCGGAGTCCTGGATTTTTAACAGTATCAACCTGGTACAAACAATATTAAATGCAAAGGTTTGAATCACTCTACCCTTTTCCCAACTTAAAAAAATATATATTTAAAAAAAAAATCCCCATTTCTAAGTACAGTATGTGGTGACCTGAATAGTGTATCACACAATTACTCGTATGGATAATTCAACAGATGATTAAGACACTTACGGCTCTTGGAAAAAAATGAGCAAAACCAAAGTGCAAAAGTAAAAATTGGTGGCATTCTTAACTTCTTAAGGGGTCAACACCCAGTCCCAAATATTGACCGGTGTAATCGTGGCAGGGAACAGCCAGCAAAGGAGCAATACTAATCGTATGTTTTCTGCAGCTTATAAAATAATCACTGGGCATGGAGAATTTTTCATAAAGACCATAAAATTAATATTAAATAAAAAGACCCAATATCTCTAAATGTATGTCAGTGTTGGCAGCTATCATTTAGGTTATTACTGGTTGTCTGAGGACTGTTCTGCCGCTTGGAAAAATCATCAAGATCCGCTGCTGGCAGCTCCCCCTGCAATTGACGCCCAATGACGTCACAGATGTTCTTGATGGGGAGACAATTTTTGGAGTCACTAGAATGAAGACTAGAGGCCCTGAAGAGGTTTTTTCTGAGTGAACGTCACATTGGTCCTACTCCCAGGATTATGGTGTATGTTGGCATATTGTATGATACTCAGCCCCATTCTAGTATTCATTCCTGATACACAGCTTACACTTTAGTGGAACAAGTGGTATGGCCATTTCTCCAAAATATCCCAGGAATAACACAACAACACCATGTTGCTCTTGCTACTGTGAGCAGCCTGCGTAGCCTAAACATGCTATTGTGGTTTGCAGGGTCTCCGGACTTGTCTACCCCTTTGAGCATATCTAGGACATCATCGTCAATTGCAAGGGTAGCTGCCAGCAGCGGTTCTTGATGATTTCCGTGACCACTTGCATTCAGAGTGGCAGAACATTCCTTAGACAACCATTGATAACCTCAGTGATAGCAGCCAAGGCTGTAAGTGTGGGGATTTCTGTGTGTGGCGCTCAAACTGTTCTAAAAATGTTATTTTGATTTTTTTCATCATTTTTATATCAGTAACATGTCTATCCATCCTGTGATTTCCATAATTTTTCCTTCTGAGTGTTGTAATTTCAATGTTGAGAAGTGCATGTATTTCTCAGTGATGTTCTCACACCCCAGTTTCCCCGATGTAAATGTAAACCTAACACCTGGATCTCAACTACTGTACGTAGAACTGTTCAGCTTCAGCCTTCACATTTCTATGACTTGTAAATGTCACGATTTAGGAAGTCCATAGTATTTATTTTACTTTCTTTTTTTGTGCCATGACATAAACACTATGAAATGTGCCATGAAAAGCTGGTTTAGAATGCGTATAGCACAAAGCCCATTTCCCCAGCTCCACATTTCTGCCCTTTATTTATGTGGATTTACATTCCATGGTGCTGAAGCAATGTATTCCACAGTATCGTCTAATGTGTGTTCAGCAATCTGCAAAGTTTGCTCAGCAAAATGAATCTGCCCTGCAGACTTTTCAGTTACATCTTAAATATTTAGATTGCAAAGACCAAATTTTCAATTATGTAAATCCATTTTGTCTTTTGAATTTTCCCATATACAGTGGGGAAAATAAGTATTTGATATACTTACTATTTTGCAAGTTTTCCCACCTACAAAGCATGGAGAGGTCTGTAATTTTTAGCATAGGTACACTTCATCTGTGAGGCACAGAATCTAAAAAAATTCCCAGAATATCATATTGTATGATTTCTATATAATTAATTAGCATTTTATTGCATGAAATAAGTACTTGATACAAGAGAAAAACAAAACTTAATATTTGGTACAGAAACCTTTGTTTGCAATTACAGAGGTCAGACATTTCCTGTAGTTTTTTTTTTTAAACAATAAATTTTTATTAAGAATTTTAACATATTGCATTCATAACACGAGTCAACATTATAATACAAAACGTTTAATTAAGGAAGATACAATAAGAAGACAGGCATTATTATTTATTATTATAGCGCCATTTATTCCATGGCGCTTTACATGTGGGGAGGGGTGTACAAAATAAAAAAATGAGTAAAGTAATCTTAAACAATACAAGTCACGACTGGTACAGTAGGAGAGAGGACCCTGCCCGCGAAGGATCACAATCTACAAGGGATGGGTGAGGATACAGTAGGTGAGGGTAGAGCTGGTCGTGCAGTGGCTTGGTGGATCGGTGGTCACTGCAGGTTGTAGGCTTGTCAGAAGAGGTAGGTCTTCAGGTTCTTTTTGAAGGTTTCCATTGCATGTAAGGGGGGGCCCAAGTGGGGATATCGGTTAGGTTTACGATTACTTGGTTTCACCTGGAGAGTTGGGGACGGTCAAGCTGTTTCAACAGAATGGAGATGTGAGGAAAGGGGTGTGGTTAGGATAATCTTCCCAGCGAAGCCAAACTTTACAGATCTTTGTTCGTGAGTAAGGCTGTCAATTTTTCATTAATTATGAACCAAGAAAGGCGTCTTCCGAAAAGTCAAGGCTTGGTTTCTTCCAGGTCAAAACTATAGATTGTTTAGCCACTAAAAATATAAAGGAGATGAGGGCCTGGGAATACTTGGGGATACTAGGAATTTGCTTATTCGTTAGGGCTTCCCATGGATTCTTTTTAAGATTGATGATGGTGACCATGAGAATTAGAAAGTATACCCTGATCCAAAGTTTATGAACTATGGAGCATAACCACCATATGTGATACATATCTCCGACAGAGCTGCAGCTTCTAACGTAATTGGGAGAGTAGCCAAGAATTACTTTGGCCACTCTGGAAAGGGTCAGGTACCACGTGATTAGCACCTTATAGTTTGTTTTCAACATTAAAGTGTTTTGTATCCCACCGGTAGAGGAGGACCAGATTTGGGACCATTCCGAATCAGTCAGAATTAGTCCAATGTTCAATTCCCAGCGAGAAGTATATGATAAACTTCCCCTATGCGTAGGGTGATTTATATGAGAATAGAGCAGTGAGATGGTACCAGAAGCATGAGGATTCTGAGGGCATCTTTGCTCAAATGGCGTAAACTTATATGGTGGAGCAGAGTTCCTTAACATAGTGAAAATGAAATGTTTGAGTTGTAGATAACAGAATATTTCTCTAGAAGGGAGGTTAAATTTCTCTTTGAGAGCTGGAAATGGGATAACACCATCAACATTAAATAAGTGGTAGAATCTAGTGACACCTGCAGCAATCCAAGAATGAAAAGATGAGAGGGACTCTTTACCTGGGGGAAACTGAGTTATCCCATAGCGGGGCGAGGGGTAAGAAAGGTGAAATCAGATTTGAGGAATATTTCAAAGCGTCTCAGATTTGAGTGAATTATAATGGGATCGGTGATTTGTGTGTGCTGAGCGGGGAGGAGCCATAGCAAGGCGACGAGAGGCACTGGGTGACACCCTGATGCTTCGAGGGAGAGCCACAGAGGAGGCATGGTATAGGGTTAATTGGGCTAGTTGTGTTCCATGGTAATATTTTATTAGATTGGGCACCCCTAAGCCCCTTTCAAACAGTGGCAGAATAGAGTGGCTCTGTTGACCCTGGGAATGCCTCCTTTCCAGACAAAGGTGTTAATTGGACTCTGAGTTGATTTAAGGTATTGGGATGGGATGGGTACTGGAAGTACTCAAAATAGATAACGTAATTTAGGGAGTATGGTCATTTTATCGCTCTTATGATGCCCAACCATTAGAGGAGCAATGAACGTAGCTTGCAAAGCGTTTGGGGGTAGTTCGCGGAGAAGAGAAATTCTACCTTAGTCATTAATTTCACACTTAGGTAGTCCAGGTGGTTCATAGACCACTGCAAGGAAAAACCTTGTTTGAGCTGCTATACAATGATGGCGGGAAGGGAAATAGTCATGGCGTATGATTTAGTTTGGTTAGTCTGTAGGCCAGAAACGTGTTCAGCCCCAGTTTGTGGGGCAGTTAATACCAAAAAAAAAAAAAAGTAAGATATCTTCTGCGAACATAAATAGTTTATGAGAAACCGATGTGTTTTTTCCATATCTTAAATGTCTGGGTTAAGACGAAGGTAAATCGCTAGTGGTTCCGTTGTGAGAAGGAATAATAGCGGGGATTGGGTACACCGTTGGCGAGTACCTCTATTAATGTGGAAAGGCGCAGAAGTAGCCTGTGGAGTGACTATATAGAGTGTAAATCTATGGGAGAAACTTATCAGGGAAGATCCATTTCCGCAACACGGCAAACAATTAAGGCCATAAAACAGAATCAAAGGCTATTTTTAATATCGAGTGACAGTAGCATTCCTGCCAGGTGACACTGCTTGCAGTGATGCAGGAGATGGGAGATCCTACGTATATTATGGAACGTCTGCTTGTGAGGGACAAAGCCAACTTGGTCCTTATGAATTATGGAGCCCAACCCACAGTTCAGGCCTTAAACTAAAATTTTCGGCGTTTCCTGTAGTTCTTGACCAAGTTTGCACACAGGAGGAACTTTAGCCCACTCCTCCATACAGATCTTCTCCATATCTTTCAGGTTTTTGGGCATCATTGAGTTTCATCTCCCTCCAAAGATTTTCTATTGGGCTCAGGTCTGGAGACTGGCTAGGCCATTCCAGGACGTTGAAATGCTTCTTATGGAGCCACTCCTTAGTTGCTCTGGCTGTGTGTTTTGGGTTATTGTCATGCTGGAAGACCCAGCCATGACCCATCTTCAATGTTCTTACTGAGGGAAGGAAGTTGTTGGTCAAAATCTCACAACACATGACCCCATCCATCCTCCCTTCCATACGGTGCAGTCGTTCTGTTCCCTTTGCAGAAAAGCACCCTCAAAGTATGTTTCCCCCACCATGCTTCACGGTTGGGATGGTGTTCTTGGGGTTGTACTCATCCTCCTTCTTCCTCCAAGCATGGCCAGTGGAGTTGATACCAAAAAGTTCTTATTTGGTCTCATCTGACCACATGACCTTCTACCATGCCTCCTCTGAATTTTGACAATGTCCATCTGGATGATCCAAATGGGCATGGACATGTGCTTGCATGAGCAGGGGGACCTGGCGTGCCCTGCAGGTTTTTAATCCCTGATGGTGTAGTGTGTTACTAATGGTAATGTTTGAGATTGTGGTCCAAGCTCTCTTGAGGTAATTGACCAAGTCCTCCTGTGTAGTTCTGGGCTGATTCATTGATAATTGTGCAAACAGTTGTTGCCTTCTCACCAAGTTGCTTGCCTATTGTCCTGTAGACCATCCCAGCCTTGTGCAGGTCTACAGTTTTGTCCCTGGTGTCCTTAGACACCTCTTGTGTCTTGGCCATGGTGGAGAGGTTGGAGTGTTATTGATTGAGTGTGTGGACAGGTGTCTTTTATACAGGTAAGAAGTTCAAACAGGTGCAATTAATACAGATAATGAGTGCAGAGTAGGAGGGCTTCTAAAAGAAAAACGAACAGGTCTGTGAGGGCCAGAAATCTTGCTGGTTGGTAGGTGATCAAATATTTATTTCATGCAATAAAATGTAAAAATCATACAATGTGATTTTCTGGTTTTTATTTTTAGATTCTGTCACTCACAGTTGAAGTGTACCTACAATAAAAATTACAGAACTCTCCATTCTTTGTAGGTGGGAAAACTTGCAAAATCAGCAATGTATCAAATACTTATTTTCCCCACTGTAGATACAAGGTTTACCCTCTCTCTAAATACATTAATTAAACCATAACCTTCCCAGAGCCTGATACTTTAGGTTTTAGTGCAATCTCCTATCTCTAGATAAAGAAAACCTGTCGTCAAGCGCTCACTCTTTGTCACTCACTATCCCACAATTTCAACTATAGATTTCTGTTAAAAATGGATTTTTACAGGAAAGGTAAGTATTTAATGTACATAGCATTAAATGGGTTGTCCACTCATAAACTACAAGTTTGCAATCACACTATGTGACTGCAGGCTTGTGACTCCTCACATCGCTCGCACTTCGTGCTGTGAGGATTCACCTGTGCCAGCGCCAGGAGTGACAGTCATGTGTCCGCAGGTATGCCATATGCATCCTCCTGACCACATTCAGACTAGATGGGCGCATCCTCATTCAATGCAAGTGTATTGAGTGAGGCCGAAACTGTCTAGTTGGAATATGGCCAGGAGTATGCATATCGCATAAGTGCGGTCATATGACTGTCACTCCTGGCGCCAGCACCCGAGAATCCTGACCTCGCGCAGTGCGAGCGATGCGAGAATTCACAAGTCTGCAGTCACACAGAGTGACTGCAGACTTGTAGATTAAGACCAGACAACCCCTTTAAAACGCTATTACATAGCTGCCATAACTTTATGTATAAATTCCTGATGGGTTCTCCTTCATTTATATTCTGTGGGACCCAGCAAGCTGAGATTTTGGCTGCTGTTTTGAATGACCCTGTACTGGAGGGCAGTTATATCAGCCTGAACAAAGTAGTAGGTTAGCAGGGTCATAATTATTGCCTTCTGTATACCTTCAGAGGGTTTTGTGATGTATACCACCCAAGGAGGGCTTCAATCTATGCTATAGTGTAGATTTTGGGCATGTTCACACATTGCATTTTTACTGCATTTTTTTTTTCTCTGCAGCCAAAACTTTCACTCTTGGCAGTAAAAACACTGATTTCTGAAATCTCAGTCCTTTTTGCTCGTATTGTGAAATGTATTTTCGGTTCTCCTCTAAAAAAAAAAAAGCAACAAAAAAAGTTGCAAAAATCCAACATGTGAACTTAATTTTATCCTAATAGGATGGGGCTTCAGTGACAATACTTCTACTTTTGATAGCGTATGTCCCAGGACAATGATGCAGTGACCCGGTTTCCTTTTGATATTGTTTTCACATATCCATTGCCTCAATTTTTAGACTCCTTGTGCCCGATTCATCATTTCATTTTGGTCATTTTTTTTTTACATCAATTCTTCTCAGTGACTTTTTTAAATTTGCATTAGGTGTTTTCTGTTGTATATAGCCACATACTTTTTATAATGTGACCTTTCCAGTGGTTTAGCCTGATTCATCAATTACGGCTGTTTAAAAATTGCTGTTTTTTAAGCAAATTATCACAAGTTCCCCATGGGGTGATTTTTGTTTGACAGAAGTTTTTTTTTGTTTTTGTTAATTCAAATTTTACAATATTTTGCTGAATATCCACCTTTTTCTTCTGAAAAGTTGTAGAATAGATTAAAGAAAAAAAATGTTTTTTAATGTGTGCAAAATTCATTGCCCAAGTGCATTATTATGAAGAATTTGGCTCAAGTAAAAAGGCAATAAATACCAAAAAAGAAGAGTGAATAAAAAAAACAACAACTTTTACCATTGAGGATAGGTCACCAGTGATAAGTGGGCAGCCTCTTTAATGTCCAGCACATTTGCCTATCTCCTTATGATTACACCCAGGACAGGAGACGGTGATCTTTAGAATATCATATATTTAAATCCACATCTTGTACTTTTTGTGCAGGTTGTGATCGCTGGTTTCCTCCACCCAATTCTTCAGACACTCGCGACTTCCCGTCATTCGAGTCTTCAGGAAAGAATCTCTGGTTATTTGACATTGTCCATGATCCTGAAGAACGGCACGATTTGTCAGAGAAATATCCAGAAGTGGTGAAGAAGCTTCTTTCCCGTCTCGAGTACTACAACAATCATTCTGTTCCCATCAATTATCCGGATGATGACCCCCGATGTGACCCCGAAGCTTCTGGTGTCTGGGGCCCTTGGGAATAATGTTTTGTATGGCAGTAAGATGATACACCTATGTTAAGATCAGGAGGATGCCAATACCGCTTATTAAGCCCTCTTTAAAGGCAAGGTTTTTGACTCCTAATCTGAGATCAGCATAATATATGGGCAGAGACCCTGATTGCATCCATGCATCACTTACTAGGTTGCTCTCTGTAGTTTTGATAATCTCCTGCTGATAAAACAGTGATTTTATCACTAGAGGACTAGTAAACCTGCAGCCACGTAATCCTCCATATTTATGAGCGTTGTATAACTCCACCCCACCAATAATTGGCAGTTTTCTGCCTATGCACAGTGTAAACGGAAAGATGCCAATCAGTGGTGTGGTCGGGGTTATATAGAGCAAAGCATTCAGAGAATTGTAAATCAGCAGCAGAGAAGAATTTTTTATCAAAATGTGCAGCAAGCAGCCCAGTAAGTAATACAACGCTGGAATCAGGGTGTCTGCCCCTAAATTAGGCTGCTTTCAGATAGGGCAGCAAATATCTGGTAACAGATTCCCTTTAATGAGACAAAGCACAGAGGCTAAATAAAATGTATCCCTCAAATCCCTCATGTCCAACATCCAAAAAAATGTCCCCGAAACAAAATTCTTCAGGGAATGTCCACCTTATTTGTTGATGGTATGTTGTCCTTTTCACCTCATTCAGCAGTGGAGCCTTCCTATACCTGAAAGCTGAGTTGGGTTAGACATCTCCTTGTAGCATCGAGTCCTAGGATCGGGGGGCGGACAACATCTTAGATGTTACAGGTGTTCTGTTGACAATCATTTCTCTATAATCATTTTCTACCTGATTAGATTCCTAGCGTTCTGCTGATTGATGCCAGCAGTCCGTGCACTAATGCTTTACCAAGGACCGCAAAAGATTTATTGTGTTAATTTTAAAATATTTGTAATGACTGTGAAAATATTTTACGATCGATGATTATTTGTTACCAGATTTAAAAGATTATTAAAAGAAATAACATTTGTATATTCCTAATATGCCGACTTTGTTCTTTTTATGGGGATTTAATGCTGCTGTTATCCTATGCATTACAAAGTGTGACGTCTACTGTGAATATCTGCTGACCTGCAAACACAAAAAAAGGAGAATGCTGTGTATTTGGAAACCTACAAGCATCGATGCGCTGAATTTTGGTTTCTAAAACCTCATCTATGTGCATTGTTCTGGGAATTGCGGCAGATTTCCTGTAATCCCCCATCAAAAATCTGTTGCAATTTCTCTACATCTGATCGTGTGATCTAATCATCTTATCATCTACTGGTAATCGAGAATAATCTACTGCAGTTAAGATACAGAACAAAAATGTATCAAGATTGGTGCAAGCTCTTAAGTATACAGCTTTTATTACGTAGACGTAAAGGACCCATGATTTAATGTCAAAGGTTACAATATGTTCACTCTAGAATGCAAGTGTACACAATGCAGGTAAATCTATTCACCCTTAAGACGCCCTCCAAATCTCAGTATTTCCAGACAATCTGAGAGAGAACACTGGTTTAGTGCAGGCGCAGATGAGCGTATTTGCTGTCCGAGTGCAATACGAAAACATCAGATCGCTCTCGGACCAATGTTAGTCTATGGGGCACACGTATGATTTTTTTCCTCGGACTCTCTCTGTATGCCCGAGTTTGATCTGATATTTGGATTGCACTGGGCCATGCCAATCAATGAGTCAGTGGAAAACATCAGACTGCGCTCAGATGACGTTGGAGTGCAGTCTGATTTCAGCGCATTAACAAAATAGTGAAGCTGGGGAAATTTTTTTTTCAATCTTCTCATTCAAGAGAATCAGAGCACACTATGCTTAGACTCTGATCAGAGACTGATCAGAGTGTCATTGGCATAATCTGCCTCATTTTCTTGGATTAGAGAATCTATGCCCGTTTGCTCCTACCCTTAGGACAGGTGCAGGCGAGCGTATTTTCGGTCTTATTGCGATCCGACAAAACATCGGACTAATGGCACTTGGACTGATGTTAGTCTATAGGGCTGTGCACATGTCCTATATTTTTCTTCGGATTGTCAGAGAGAAAAAAAAATGCTGCATGCCCGAGTTTCATCCAATATTCGGATCGCACTCTGCCATGCAAGTCAAGGAGTGCGTGGGAAATATCGGACTAATGCTATGGATGTACTGCAGCAGTTGGAGACTTTTATATGCGGTTGTCAGGCTTTAATAGTGTGTACAATGGCAAAACACAAATACTGTGCACATCCACAAGCGCACTAGTAGTGTGATAGCGCAGGTGCCAGGGCCGTGCCTATAGATCACGCTGCTCTGCCCTCTACCACTCTATACCACCCCATTCACTCTCTTGGCATGTCTATCTGTTCTAGTAAACACTTGTATTCCCCGTGTAATAGTATTTTTTTTCATAGACCTCTGCATTGTGACATTCCTCTGTTATTCCTCTTACAAATGTATGAATAAACCGACATAGGATGTTAGCAGTTCGGGGTATGTCCCTATACACGCTGACATTATCCAATCCGTTCTGACAGTTCCAGACGGTGTAGTGGCAAACCCTCTCTAAGGGCTCTCTCACGCTGGCGTATAATACGGAGGAGTGCAATGCGAGAAAACATCTTATTGCACTCTGACCAATGTTATTAAATGAGCCAGTGATCATCTGCCAGTTTTTCCTCTGCTGTAATCGTACCGAGGGAAAAAAATCGCAGCATGATGCAGTTGAGTGCGTATATCGGACACGAATCACCAACGCAAATCTATGGGTGCGACAAAAACAAAAAAAAATCAAACAGCATACGGACCATGTGTATGCCACCCAATCTTTACGCACTCAAAAGAAACCCGAAATTTCATCAGCCAAGTACAGTACATTCACAGCAGGAACCCTCAGAATAGAGAGAATAGCTAGATGTCATGTAGCTAATTAATGTCATAAGCCCCCTACATATAATAAACTAGCTCCCCTTAGTGCCTTTCATGAGGCACTAAAGGGTGTTTAGCCTTATTTAACCTATTAAATAAATAATTTTAAAAAATGTTGTAGGGTCCCCCCTTTTTTTGATAACCAGCCAAGGTAAAGCAGACAGCTATGAGCTTATATTATCAGGCTTGGTAAGGTTCATGGTTAATGGGCCCTTCCTAGTCTAAAATTAAGAGCCCGCAGCAGCTCCAGAAGTGGGGCATCACACAAGATGTGCCAATTTGGGCGCTTTGCCCTGCTGCTCTTCGCAATTGCCCTGGTGCGATGGCAATTGGGGTAATGATAGTTGGGGGGTGATAATAGCTGTGAGTTATCCTAAATCGCATCTGCCTTTAAGCCCTGGGGTTAGTAATGTAGAGGTGTCTATAAAACGCCCCCATTGCTAACCCAGTAATCAAAAATAAGAGCACACAGAAAAAAACACTTTATTTGAATTAAGACTGCCCCACACTATCCCTCGTTCAATAATTAAAAAAAAAATCTCATGCATGCCCTGTGTAATCCACCCAATAAGTAGTCCAGAAAAAGATACCTAAACATAAAAAGAGAGAAATAAAAATAAGAGACACTCCCTCACTCACCAATTCATTAACCAAAACGTTCCCACGAAGCTCTGATGTAGTCCACATTCCTCTGATCTGTCTCTGGCGACTGTGAATAGCAGTATCTTCCTATTAGTAAATGATGTCAGACACGTATTTTATAAAGGTGAGTGAAATTGTTGAATAGCGATCGTAATATCGTACTATCGAACATCGTGTGCTGTGTTCACACAGACAGATGATCTGGAGTGTAAATGTGTTCAAAAAAGTAAAGTATTGTATAAACATTTCCAATGATTCTGCACAAATAAAATTCAATCGATTTAGCAATAAAATGTTCATTAATTAGTTTCACTGCTTTATTTGAACAGTAGCATTTGCAATAATGATGATGATCATCATGACACGAATACGTCCTTGTTCCAATGTCCCAATTGCTACTGACCAATTGCCTTGGAACATGATCAACCAATCACGGAAAAACTATGTAAGACTTGAATTTGTGCTCCTCGTTTTTGTTGGTCAAATCTTTCAACAAACGATCTCCATTTACATTGCACAAGTTTCGAAAGATGAATGAGAATTTTTTGGATCTCCTAAACTATTTCATGCATGATGAACTAGCATTTTTTAACACGTCGTTCAATACCTCGGCACATTCATATTCTACAATTTTGTTCACCAATAGGTCGTTAACGAACCATTAGACCATGACTGTCATTTCAAGTAATGTGAAGGACAACTGAGTTTGTAAATTTTTTTTGTTGTGTTTTAGCCCCTTTATAGTAGCGTTGGTGCTAGAAATCTGGGTCTGTAGACCCCACCCCCATTGATTGCTCAAACCGAGCTGTAGAAACACTTGGCATATCCTTGAGCAGAAGCTGTGAACTGTCACATTGAACGGTCTTCGGTAAGGAAGGGTGACCTCAAACTGTCCCTAGAATTGGGACCCTAACTCTCCCTGTCCAAGGGGTACTCTTGAAGGTAGAAAGGCCTGAGTCTCCGACCTTACTATACTCCTGATAAAACCTGATCTGTCCCTTCCTCCACTCTGAGGCATGGGACAGAAATGTAATGTAAACAAGACCCAAAGACAAAACAGGGATAACAGAAAACCTATATCATACAAAAGTACTAACCAACAATAGGGAGGAGGATGGGGACAGAGCAGAATAAACTAAATGGGAACATGGACCAGGAGATAAACCCACACGTACTACAGTAAACCACAGAACACTACTATAATAACTCTACCCCAACCACCTAGCTTTAGCAGACAGCACAGGAAGACTAATATTTTACCAGCAGGGACAAGAACGTCTGACCAGTTTATATAGGAAGAGGTAATGAACAGATCAGAAGCAGCTGAAATGAAGCTGCATGTTTCTCACCAGCACAAAGAAGTTGTTAATCTCTTCAGCACTAGAAGAAATTAAATCCATTTAATATGGGACACAAATCACACCATCTCTGAAGAAGATCTGTGATTCATTACTCAACTTGACCGTCTATCTCCAGGTCTTCCAGGGGGGCATGACACCCTCCTGACATGAACGCGCATCAATAAACGTAGATGGATCCATGTACTGCTCTGCTCATGCTTAAGAATAAACTGAGTGCTTACCCCTCTGTGTGAGTAAACAATGGGGATCTTAGGACTCACACTAGAAAGCAAGGGCTGTAACATATCAAACATGTTTAATTACCCTTTAAATTCAATGTGTAGGTTACGTTTACGTACTTACTGCAAACACTAAAAAAAAACTGTATCTTTGTCAGAAGGTTATGAACCTATTGGAAGATTTTCCTACACAAGCTTCATTACTAACAGTAGAAATCTCATGTAGGTAATCCACAGTAATGTTATATTTCAGTGTCCGCTTTAGTTTTCCAGCAATATTAACCATGCCAATGTGCAATGTAAAACTCATTGAGTTAGATTAACTAATATATCATGGCCCTGTAGGAGATTTTCCTTTTGATATATTTGTAATATATCAGGTCCCAAACTATTTTTGTTGCCTACATTGAGAATGTTTAGGCGCTGAGGCTGCAGTCACCAATCAAGAGAAAGTGTAGATCCAGGGCTCCATATCAGATGCCAGATGAAGGCACCAGGTAGACCCCGCTATCATGAGGTGCACATGATGCGGACTGTACGTCGGCCAAGTACTTCTCAGCAAAGGCTTTGTTATGACACAGTCATTTCTGGTAATACAAAACAGCTTGCCTGCTTTTAGGATTCAATTAGTTTTCTGTTACCTTTTAAAGCACCAGTCAATGATCTAATATTTAAGCCCTCTATATTTCACGGTTAGTCAATGATCTCGTTGTCGGTAAGTGAACATTTTATGGTATGGATATGAGAGTTTTAGCATGTGTATGTGAAAGCATTTCTCCACCTTCTTGGTATTATGAGATAAGTAACTTAATAGATCCTAATGCACATTTACCAAATAAGCCACACGGAATAAAGTCATAAATATATACTATAAATATGTCTAATATTATGACCAGCAAGAATTTAATTTTTTTTACATGTATGCCATACAGACATGTCCTAAAATAACATTTGCAGGAGTCCATAAGCCGAGACTTGGATGTCATGGAAATAACAGAGGTTGGTATACTGAGCTTGTATAGTAGTGAATTGATTCCCTACTGTTCCAGATTACAGATGTCCCCATACGGTGCTTCCATAATATTACTTGTGTCCACCAAAATTGTATTTGTTCTTAAATGAATGTTCTGAAATACAAAGTAATTTTCCTCCTAAATATATTTTATGCTATAATCCAAACTGTTTTCTAGTATATTTAATTAAAATTTCCCTATCCTTCCCTAACTACACTATCTAACTGCTTTTCTTTTTTTCTCTACTTTTTTTAATGGCACATAGTTTGAGAATCTCCATTCATGGTGATATACTCAAACTACGCGTAATCGGAGCAGAGGCTGTGGTCATTGCTTCAGCCTCTCCCCCTCCCTGGAACGAAGCGTCATCCGTGACCTTCATTTCAGGGGTGAGGCTACTCTCTGTGCGATGTGGCTCAGATAAGCAGTAATGAGCCGACAGCAGAGCACACTGTCAGTGCGCCTTACAAGAATACCCGTCTTGCAGACACCAGCGCCGTTCCCGCAATAGGGTGGGATCTGCCAATCAACTGGAGTGTTGCAGGAAAAAGCATAGGTGTAATGTCTGTCAGAGGCCACAGGCTCAAAAAGGATACTTTGGACACACTTGGCCCTAGTCTCTCCATCTGGCAGATTCCAAAGGATTTCCAACCTTCACCATTTAACCCCTGTACAAGGATCTGGTTTTACAACAGAGTCCACTGGACTGCTTCCATGGAAGGGCTGCTGGTCGGAGGAGCAAACCAAGTCAAAAAACAAGCTGAAGTCAAAATCAGGAATGTCCACAGGGAATGCAATCAGGCTAACCTGAAGTTCACTGAAGCTAGTCAAACTATAACTGGCAGTGGATAGCATGAGTTCAGGAGCTTAAATACCTTGCAGCCTCTGACAGAAGTAAACTTTCAATCTCCCAGCCTGAATGGAACTGTAAGTCCCATAGGAAACAGAACTAGAGTTGTTGTATCATGTCACCTGAAACAAGAGTGTGGTGCCACACGGTGACAGAAACAGACACAGGAAGGGCAATCGCCAATACAGATGTCACACTAGGATTTTCATCAAATGCGCAACCAAGCTCTGATTCATGCTGCCAGTCTTTCTGGCTACAGGAATAAAATGACAGGCTCCTGTCACCGGGGTACCGAGACAGTGGTCTCCTCTATTTCAGGGGTCTGAAGATCGCAGCATTTAGCTACACGCACTCCTGCACTGGTTGGATCTACTTTGTTTTCCAGTTAGCTGTGCAGATTTCCCTTTTTTTTTTTTGTTGTTGCAAGAGTTAAGCAGTTCTGTTTGTTGCCCAAAGCTTTCTGTCCTGTGTTATCTCAGCTGTTCTGAATTCTCCACTCCGCTCTGGTATAAGTACTCACCTCTTGGGTAGTTTCCAGTGATAGCTTTCTATATCTTGGTGTCTGTGCGGAGGTGTGAGCTTTGGAAATTGAAGTTGTCTAGAAATCGTCTCTGGAGATTGCGGTTTGTCAGTTTGGTGTCTTCCATTATTGGTTTTCCTAATCCTTCCTTTCCATTTATACCTCTTTGTAGTCTGGGTGCGCATTGAGTGATTGCTGTTTCTTTTACCCTTGTCTGTCTCTCGTTGTGTTTAGATCAGGACTAGTGTTCCTGCTGCCCCATGCACTAGCCTGGGCCAAGCTTAGGGTAAGACAGGGATAGGAACGTGATCGGCGCACTAGGTGAAAGAACCCGTCTATTATTATTACACATTTATATAGCGCCATTTATTCCATGG
>VIAB01009747.1:61639-79421 GCA_009801035.1 Oophaga pumilio | reverse complement strand
ATGGAATAAATGGCACTATAAAAATGTATAATAATAATAATAAGGACTCGTTAAGGTGCAGTGAGGCATGAAACTGCCGTTTTAATTTTTGTTTAATAAAAAAGACTTTTAAGGTGCGATAAGTGCCACCTTCTATCTTATAACATTTTTGCAAGCAATGTAGCAGTCAAACTGCTAATAAGTTTCTCAGTTAATGAACAATCTCCATGACTGTACTATAATAAAAAGTTACTTAACTATTTTTTTGCTTGTTTGGGCCTGAACTTTATCAAAGAGTATATCACTTGTTATTAGTAGACCTGTTGGGATTGCAATATAATTATAAATATAAATTTTCTGGCAGTTTTGATGTTTACATGGTAAAAGAGATGGTAGGTAGTACTACACTTTGATCAACCTTCTATGTCTAGATTAGGGGCGTAACTACCACGGTCGCAGCGGTCGCCACTGCAACCGGGCCTTTCAGGTCAGGGACCCAGCAGGTCAGAGGCACGCCGACACCAGTAAAAGTTAAAATCTTTTGCCTTGCAGGAGATTCCTCCCGCAAGGCAACAGTTAAGAGCCTCCGGCCAATCACAGGCCGGCATCTGACATCAGCGTGCACGTCGCCGACGTATGATGTCACTGTCATACGCCAGAATAATGCTGCGTGCCTCAGCCAAATCATGGGTGAAGACATCGCTGGAGCTTTGCCGGGTAAGAAAAAACAGTTTTTTTTTGTAAAGCTGTGGTATGGGGCACATTATACCAGTGTGGGGTGCATTATACTACTTTTGGCAGTGGGGGGAAAGGGGATGCCTTATACTGCTATGGGGCTGCTGCATTTTATACTCCTATGGGGCTGCTGCATTTTATACTCCTATGGGGCTCCTGCATTTTATACTCCTATGGGGCTGCTGCATTTTATGCTCCTATGGGGCTGCTGCATTTTATACTGCTATGGGGCTGCTGTACTTTATACTCCTATGGGGCGGCTGCATTTTATACTGCTATGGGGCTGCTGCATTTTTATACTGCCATGGGGCTCTTGCATTTTATACTCCTATGGGGCTGCTGTATTTTATACTGCTATGGGGCTGCTACATTTTGTACTGCTATGGGGCTGCTGCATTTTATACTGCTATGGGGCTGCTGTATTTTATACTCCAATGGGGCTGCTGCATTTTATACTCTTATGGTGCTGCTGCATTTTATACTTTTATGGGGCTGCTGCATTATTCTATATATGAGTAAGGGGTGCATAATACTTTATAGGAGGACTATGAGGTGCATTTTACTACTATGATGTAATATGGGTTGCATTATACTTTATCGAGGACTATGGGTTGTGCATTATACTTTATGGATGACTATGGAGGTGCATTTGATTATACTACATGGATGACTATGAACTATGCAGTTTATTATATAGAGGACTATGGGGTGCTTTATATTATATGGAGGACTATGGAGGTGAATTATACTTCTTATATGGATCCCCATGACATCTATATAAGCCCCTGATGAGTATAATGGTTTATTTTCTTTTACACATTACAGAGCAATGGTAGAACGGGGGACAAATGTATACCACGATATGGCACCGGATAGTTTTGCCACTGAAGTCAGACTATACAACATTGCAACAAAGTTATAGTGTGTTAAATGAATAGGGAAAATGTGAGTTTGAGTGGAAAATATTTTGACATTGGGGGCCCATTTGAAAGTTCGCACCGGGGCCCATAACTTTGTAGTTACTCCACTGGTCTAGACCTCATACTTTTTTACCCCATATCTTACTTTTCCCACTTCAGACCCACTTTTAGGATACAGACATGTGTAATGAATTTTTTTTAGAATGAATGACTGCTCTTATTTTGCTTTTTCATGTTGGCTTATTGTCTATGAGGAGCTTTAATCTTTTTTTAAGTACTGCATGGAAAGGGAGATACTTATTGTATATGGAAAAAATTGATCTGTCAGTACTAATCTCTAGTGATGAGCGAGTATACTAATCTCCCAAGCAAGAAATTAATTTGAAGTGTGAGTTGTCTGCATATTTTCTTACTTCTGGATTAGAAGAGAGGCACCATTTGGTTGTGGACTTTGCAGTTCAATGCCTAAAAAGAGTTGTGACTGTTACCATGTAATTCCTATTGGCTAATTATTTAGTAAACACCATAGTTAGTATACAGTTCATCATTTCAGCTGGTACTGGTCGGGTTGCAGTAGCTGGTTGCAGACTCATTCTATTCATATCTCAAAATGAACTTTTTTGCCAAACTCCAACAGTTTTGTAAAATTGTTGATAAATGCAACTATAATTTCAAGGTAGGGCCTAAGTTTATTCAAGCAAAAATTTATGTTCTTTACAAAAATATTCAAAATGTTTATTAAATAAAAATGTATATTTACATCTGATAAAGTGATAAAATAGGATGACTGGAATTGTATGACTGATATGTGTGTGTCTGAGCTGCAGTATATTCTCTGATCTTTAGACAAAAGGAGAATGATTACTGTATGTACTCTGCTCTTTTCTGTACAGCATTGTCATGACCACCTACTGCGTAAACAACTGTAGGTAGATGACTAGGAAAGCAGAGGGACAAACAAACCTAGAAGAGGGGTGTAATACTAAACCAGCAAAGGGTTCACTTTGTCAACAGGAATCATAGGTGTCCAGGGGTTGGACAACAGTGTATTACAATTGGGCAAATTTATTTGAGTGGAATTGAATTTTACTTCCATTTCATAAAATTTGTGTTCTCCAAAATTCAGGTTTTTTTTTTAATTTACTTTGCGCAAATTCAGTAAAATGGTGGCCACAAATGTCCGGCAATAGGTTGCAAAAATTAAAAAAACTATTACCTCATTACTTACCTCTTCAGCCACTTTCACTGCTGCTGTCACCGGTATGGTCCTTGGTGCTTCTTCTTACTGCCATCGTGAGCTGCAATCTCAGGCCTCTTAATGCATGGCTGGGAACTCCAACCACGACCAGCCCCAGGACCTCTCTCATGCACATCGTAAAGTTGCGATGATGTCAAGAGCACGACATGTACCATGACCTTACAACGCAGGACTTCCAGCCATGCTAGGATGGGGTTGTCCCTGTGCATATACAGTGAAGATGCCTAGGGTTTCAGTGGGGACAGAGGTGTGAAGAGGTACCAATGACCTTAAGGGGACAGTGAGCAGCGGAGGTGAGCGGCAAGGTGAATATTACTGGGTTTTTTTTACATCTTACTTTTATTATGCCCTGGAGTCATTCATTTTGTGGAAAATAAATTTGTTGCAAATCTAATTTTTTTGTAAAAACAACATGATTTGGCGAATTCAAATCTCATCAGATGAACTCATTTCTACAGCTGATCATAAAGTGATGGCATATCCTAGAACATGACATAATTTTATAATATCAAAAAACTCATTTAAGTCAGTTATTAATAATGGATTTACTTTATACCAAAATGCTGTCATATATCCAGTCTCCACGGTGAGTGTACCGAGCATGGAAGTAAAGAGTATATTGAAACAGCTGCTAACAGCTAGATGATGTTAAAATCAATACTTTCACACAATAAGAAAACTACACGAGTTTTATTATTGCAAGCATTGCTGTCTTGTATTCAGAAAATAAACTTATGTTGCCATCTTAAGTGCACATGAGTAAGCAAAGTTAAATATCATTAATATGTATTAGGAGCATTAGTATTAGACCATCATATTTCATAATCGTATGTGCAGTCATTGACAATATTGTTCAATGCAGGAAAATGCACAGCCAGCATTAATAAGAAAATCCAAAGACTGAATGTACTGTACCTTATGATGATCATTGTTATATTCCTTAGTGGATGATTGTAGCATAATATACACAAAAGGACCCTGATCTACGATTCTTGGCAAAATCTTTAATATATTAACAAACAAATGTATTGAATTAACTATCATATATGAAATAGTTTAAATTAATTTTATAGCTATATTTCAATGACAATTGAATTATTACCCATTTCCTTTCCATCTTCAAGGGAACTTGTCTTGTTGTACCTGTAGCTCAAACTGTGGTAATTTGACATGGTGTGGATGAGGATATGAGCAAATAGATAAATAGTTTTGTAAGAAAATCATAAATTGGTTGTCAACTACTAGGACAAACCCTTTTCATTCTCCATGTTCTCCCCCAGTTAAAAAAAAAAAAATTAGACTCATTTCCAGCTACGGCGCTCACGTTTCCATGTCTCACGGAGTGGTTACATCACTCAAGTTCTATGCCCAATCAGAGCTGGCTTCACTGTCTCCACTTTCTGATGAATCAAACATCAACAGGAAGTCAGACCTGTGGCTGCTCTTTGGTTTCCTCTTGATGTTCTATTGATACGACAACAAGAGGAAGTCATACATCAGGGACAGTGAAGCCGCTGCTGATTGGGCACAGGGCACACGTTACGTATTAACCTCATGTGAGACATGGGAACAAGAAAGCCAACACCACTGGAACGGCGCCAGCACAGTAGATGAGTATATGTGACTTTATTTTAATGGAGCAAGCATTGAGAATGAGAAGGGGTTATCCTTATAGTGGATAACCCCTTAAAGTGTAACTTAAATTTTATGTATTTAAATACTTCTCTATTAAATTTTATTTATTTAAATCCCTCTGATTCCACTGAGCCGTCCATATCTCTCTAACAACCTGAAACTTAGCCAAAATAAAAAAATAACTTGAGTATAAGTTGGTATGCATGAAAAAAGGAGCATGTTCACACTGGCCATTAAGCAGGCAAAACATAAGACAGAAACAAAATGAACATATACTCTGCTGTAAAAAAATAATGCTTATAAATAACATAGGATACTTGGTAAACACTGCCCATGATCAAAAAAAATTTGAAACCCATCCCCTAGCGTCAAGGTGTAAACAAATTGGGATGGTCCTAACCTCTGCTGGGTATCCATATTCGGGACCTGGTCTTGCTCGGCCCTTATTTTGACCCACGGTGAGGTCTCTAATACTAGAGGTTAGGACCATCCCAATTTGGGTACACCTTGACACTGGTAGGATGGCTTTTATAGTTTTTTTTGGTGAAGGTCGTTGTTTACTAAGTAACCTATGCTATTTATATGCACTTTTACTTATTTACTTACAGCAGGGTATATGTTCATTTTGTTTCTGTCTTAAGTTTTATCCAATAGGTGGCAATAGAGTTCTAGTCAACAGCTTCTCTAAAAAGACTATTTGCATATTAAAATTCCCAGAGGAGCATTGAATGGCCCACAAGTCACCTTACACCATCTGGGCATGCTACACGATGAGCTTGCCTCTTGGCAAGTCTAATTCAACATCCTGCTTTCCACTAATAGGGTGCAAATAACCTGGAAGTCATTTCTGTAAATGGAGTGCTTGGCTTGGTTTCTTATCCTAAGTCATAAGGCAGGGTTTGTTAAAGGGTCTATATTGACTCTTAGGATTGCTGTAACTAATAGTTGGAACTAAAGTTAAAGTCCTCTTTTTTCTCTGAAGAGGATATTTACATATTACACAAAAAAACAGTTCTGACCTTCTTTGTTGCTTTTTTTTTTGTTTAGTCTTTTTTTGTTTCTGATTGGTAAATGTCATACAGGGGAAAAAGAAAATGCCTCCAGGGCATGAGACTCAGGATAGTTCCTAGATATAGTAGATTAAAATATGTACTTAAAGCATAAATGCAGCATTATCTTGCTGCTGGTGATACTTTTCTATAGCTTTCATGGGCACTTTGTTTGATAAAATAAACCAAAAATTACTTGTGCTTTACAATATCAGCATAGTAGATGAATTTTTTTCTTAATCGTATTCACATGCTGAATTTTTTTTTTATTTGGAGCAAATCTGTGAGGTGATTGTATGTTGCTGTATTTTTCTAAATCTGCAGCAGAGTATCTATTTATTTTGTACTGATTTTACCCATTAATACCATTTTCTAAAACTTTGTAAACAACCTTACAAATGTGTCAAAACAATTTGCTTTTTATAAAAGGAAACAAGTTACCCACAAGTTATGGTAATTCTGCAATTTTACTCCAAGGTAACAACCACTGAGGACTCTGAAATTTTAATATTACTCCATGAGACTGTGTGTCACTAAGTGTGGGGAAGAACATGAATGTGAATTCAGCTCACATACTAGATTACTGGTGGCTAATAATTGTTTAAATATTTGTCTCTCTTGATCCCACAAGGATTATCGAAAAACATTGTAGAATGTAAATTCATATTTAATCTCAAAGATGACCTTTCCGTAGATTTTCAGTCTTAATCTAGAATTTAATAGTCTTCCATTTTCCCACAGAGTGGCACGGTGGCTCAGTGGTTAGCACTGCTGCCTTGCAGTGTTGGGGTCCTGAGTTCAAATCCCACCAAGGACATCTGCAAGGAGTTTGTATGTTCTCCCCATGTTTGCGTGGGTTTTCTCCGGGTACTCAGCTTTTCTCCCACATTTCAAAGAAATACTGATAGGGAATTTAGATTGTGAGCCCCATTGGGGACAGTGCCAATAATGTCTTTAAAGTGCTGTGGAATTAATGGCGCTATATAAATGAGTAAAATAAATAAATAAATCTTTCCACTTAAAAATACATTGTTACTTCCAGTGATTGCACATACAACCAGTTTAATTCCCTGACAATACGAAGGACAGAGGGGACAAAGTTTACTAATAAAAACTGATCTCCCTGCTGTGCTTTGACTTTGGATAAGATAACTCACTATTTTACACTCTTCTACAGACAAATACTCTAATGCTGTGTGAGAATTTCAATAAGGATCTTCAAATGGCTCATTCACCTACAATCTTGTGCTGACCACATCTTTGCCATTCCACCCTCTTATCTGTACCAAAAATACAATATTCTTAATGCAATAAATGGTTATAAAGACAGCAGATATATTGGGGTACATCCCAATAAGACTGGGGAACACTTATTTATTAACAAGCATTTTGCTCAATGCTCAAAACAAATGTGCCATATTATACCATCCTTCGAGCTTTAATGCTATTAAGGCCAAAATCTGGCATTCAATATATAATATTATGATTCACTATATAAACTATATTAAAAGGCATCACTTATGACCTTCAAATGTGCAAACAGAAATTATGCAAGTTATTTATTTATATTTATATAATACGTATGTGACTTTGCAAAGAGATAAGATATAACCTTGGACACAGTCATGCCCTTGTATTATGCTATTAACATCAAGTAAGTAAGGAAAATGTATTCTAAAAGCTCCTATAACAACCTTGCTGCTTCCTATACAAATAGCAGAGATTGCAGTTTTATACTGCATGGGCAGAAACATGGGCAAGTAGGATATGTAAATACAGTACTATGCAGACGTTTTTGAAAATCACAGAAAAATGCTGCAAAGAAAGAATACTTTCTAATTAGAAGTGTTAATAGTTTATTTATAGCAATTAACAAAATGAAAAATTGGTGAGCAAAAAAGAAATTGTCACGGTTTCACCTCTCATTATGTCTGGGATGCAGTGATTGACAGCTCAGTCATCCAGTCTGATGCAGGGACGTACTGAGCTGTCTGTGTTTTGTTTGACAGCCAACCTGAGAATGGGAGGTACTAAGCTTCTATGAGCTGTTCCCTGCTCCTAATGATTACTCAGCTACTTAACTTAGCTGGCTGACCCAGATAACTGTCAGTCATAGCTTCAGATCAGTGTGGTTTGTTTATCTGTGCCTTGTGCATTGCTTGTAAATCTATTTCTGCCAGACCTTGGACTTCGATCTGACCATCTGTTTGCCTAGCCCCTTTTCCCTGATCTGATATCTTCTTGGTATTCTGACTTTGGACCATTGGACCCTGACTACTCTTCTGTCTTTTCCCTCGGTTTATGATGTACCATCCAGGCTCTGGACCTCGGACTCCTTGGCTGTCTTGACTCACGGATTGTCTGTGAGAAGTGACTTGGCATCACGGAAGTCTAAATCAATTCAAAATTTGGTGTCACCACCCTTTACTTTTAACACTAGAACTACTGCATGTTTCATAATACCTATAACTACCATTAGGGGTCATTTTGACCCCCATTCAAAAGTACAGACTCTGGAGTAAAAATAACTTTTTTGTTGCCAACAAATTAAAGAACATTTATTTTAACTTAGAAGGAACAGTGTTAAGATCAAGTACAGCAGTCGGTATCGTCAATTATATCACTGTTACTGCTTGAATCTGATTCTTCGGAAATATGAGGAAAATATTCTTCATCAGACTCTGAATCTATTTGTTCCTGATTTTCTTCTTCTGACTCATTTTCAGATAAATTCTGAAGACATTTCAAAATTTCATCTCTTGTCAGACCCCTCTGCTTACTCATGCTTCAAATAAACGTCGCAAAAAGGGACTTGTAAGATCGCAGAATTAATAAAACGACACTGCACAAGCATGCAGACTTGTAGCTTCAACTGTAATGTTTGCTACTGAAGTGCAGACAGAAATTGCTACAAGAGACATGGATCAAACATGTTCAGACAAGTTTAGACAAAACAAAATGCTGAATAATCCCTGATATGCAAAGATACAATTACACTCTACAACTAGGAAGAACTGTGATTTTCTGTACTCTGTAATATTAGGTGACTTGCCTACTACTACTTTTATGTATGGAGTCAAATTGACCCCTTCAGTACTTATAGGTATGAATTGTAAAATCCGGGCCCCTGAAAAAGTTGCAAATCATTTTTTGTGTCCTAAAATATACACTACCATCAATAAATAAAAGTCACAAAAAGTCAGAACTCATTTGTTAAAAATTTAGAAATTATAGGAAAAAGAAATAGCAAAAGGGTCAATAATGACCCCTCCGGTAGTCCTAGTGTTAAAACATCAATTCTTCTAGGCACACTTGCACACAGTATCACTTGCACACAGTATTTGAAGGCAATCAGCAGGGAGATAGGAAAGATGTATCATGTTTACTTCTCTTTCAAATTGTAAGATATGAAGTGACGCCATCAGCTCAAAGCCAGTAGCAACCAAAAGAGGTCAGCTACACAAGATGTTCAGAAAAGCCTGGCAAAAAATTGTCCTCATGGACAAATTGTGGGGAAAATGACTTGGAAACTATGTCAAGTGACTGAACTATGTATTCATGAAAACATAAGATGGATGAGTCAAAGTTTTAAATATTTGTTTATTGAAGAATGGCTGAAGATCTAAACAATAATGAGTGTCTGAATGTAACAGTGAAGTAAATAATGTCAATGATACTGAGAAATATTTAAGCATCATGCAATATTATCAGGTAGGCATCTGTTTGACTCCAAATGTACTCTGCTGCAGGACAATAACCCCAAACATACAGCCCATGCTGTGAAGAAATATCTTCAGCATAAAGAAGAGCAAGGAGTCCTGGAAGTGATTATATGGCCCCCACAGAGCCCTGATCGCCCATGGGAGTGGAATGCGGTGAATATTAAGCTAAACAGCCTCATTCCCCTGATGAAGCCAGGAATGGTGAAACATGTTGGGGAGGTAGCTGGTGTAAACTTTTAAAAGCAGCTAATCTGTATTAATATTTAGATGCAAGTAATAGTGATCCGTGGTCACATTATGCAATTATCAATTGAATTAAATCAATGTGAATTCAGCATTCTAGGTCCTCAGATACTTCTTAATAGACAGAACAGTGACCAACATTATCAACGTGCCAAATCCTAGATGGTAGCCTAGTGCTCTATGAACTGATTTGTCAGGTCCGCAAAAAAAATTAAAAAGTTAACATTAATTCCACGACAGTGAAAATATGATAATCTTTGTTGAATACTTAGATATAATATGATAGGTCATTTGATAATATAGGTCTATAAACTAATTTGAATTTGAATGTTATCAGGGACCACAAGCTCAATTAATAATCAATACAGTTACTGTGGTTTTAAATTGCACAATTATTAAAATTGAAATAAAAGTTATATTTTAATATTAGAATCTTTAGTTAGGGTATGATTGCCTTTGACAACTTGTAAATAATTCCAAAAACCCTACGCTGATTCTTTCTTGAGCAGTTGTGGAGATTTACAGTATAGACACATGTGCACACTGTGTTTTAGAAAGCATCAGCTATAAAAAAAAAAAACATAACACACCCATCTGATGGTTTCCCATTAGTATATGCAGCAGTGTCGTATGGTGGTGAAAACAGTAAGAAGTTGAATTAATGGCTTCTATCGGTGGGTATCTTGAAAGTCCTGGAATAACTGATGATATACACAGCTCAATTTCCATGTGTTTTTTTTTATAAAATTTTCTGACATTCTGCCTCAGATCAGAAGTCAGAGAGAACCATTTTTGCAAACGTACATACCAAGAGGTAGCTCAGAGGTTAAAACTGTACAGGATACAAACATAATTGAAATCTAATTATAATAATTATAAATAATTACAAGCTTTCAGTGCCTTTATACTCTTGTTCTAGAATTTTCCTCACAGGTAAACTACAAGACATTATAATACATGAAAACAAATATTGAAGTTAGTTTTTCATATGCAGATAACAGTCCACCCACTCCTATTGTTTTTGAGCAGATATTTTATGATGTTTCTCCCTAAACCCTGCTTGAAAGACCAAAATTGCTTAATAAAGATACAAGCAAGAAAACACCCTGGCGGTGCTTTATGCGCCACTGCAGTGTCTGAGCGTGCAGCAAATCAGAATGGTGTTCCATATGGAAGGTCGGTGCTCTGACACCTGGTGAACGAAGCCGGTAAGGCAGTGTTTATAATATTGTAATAGCCTACTAACACAGGGCTTCTTTTTTTTGTATTTTAGGTTAAAATTTGTTAATTAGCTTTTTCCATATACATTAACAAGATATTTTGACATATAGTGAACACTAAGTGAACTCACAGCAGCGCATTGATTTTTTTCTTTTTAAATAGTTTAACCCCTTAGTGACAGAGCCTATTTTGAACTTAATGACTAGGCCAAATTTTTGAAATCTGACCAGCGTCACTTCATCTGGTAATAACTCTGGAATGCTTCATTGTATCCAAGTGATTCCTAGAAAGTTTTCCCATGACATATTGTACTTTATGCTAGTGGTAAATTTAAGTCGATATGTTTTGAATTTATTTGCTAAAATATCTAAATTTTGGTGAAAATTCTGAAATCTTCATAATTTTCAAACTTTCAATTTTGACATCCTTGAACCAGTTAGTCATGCTGTACAAAATAATTAGATCTGCATTATTTTTCAAATGTCATTTTATTTTATAGGATGTTAGAAGGGTTAAAAATTTAGCAGCAATTTCTATTTTTTTCATTAAATTAACAAATCCTGTTTCTTTAGGAACCTATTAAGATTTAAAGGGAACCTATCACCAGGAATAATGCTGTTAATCTACAGATTTTAGAGCAGACAAAGTGGATTGCAACATTTTTGCCTGTTTCTTTTGGGAGCGCTGATACCCCACATGTGGTCAGAAGCCCTATTTTGGACAAAGGGCAGGACTGGGAACGGAAGGAGCATCATTTGAATTTTGGATCACAAATTTGGTTTAAATTGCGTGCATTTGCAGAGCTCCTGATGTGCCTAAAAAGCAGAAATACCCATCACATTTTGGAAACTATATCTCACAAGGATTTTATTTAAGGGTATAGCAAGCATTTTGAGCCCATATGTGCTACATAGAATTTGATTACATTAGGTGGTCATATTGAAAGTTTAGATGTTTTTCTCAAAAATGTTGCTTCAATCTCAATTGTTTCACTTTTACAAAAGGTAGCATGAAAAAGTGGACACTGAGTTTGTTACCCATTTTCTTCTGAGAGCAGAGATACCCCACATATAGTCAAAAAGTTCTTCTTGAACACACGGCAGGGCTTGGAGGGGAAGTAATCACATTTGGTATTTGGAATGGAAATTAGGCTGTAATAGATCGCTGACACTATGTCTCATTTGCAGAGTCCCTGAGTTACCAAAACTGGAGAAACCCCCACAAGACATTTTGAAAACTTGATCCATCAAGGAATTCATCCAGAGTTGTGTTGAGCATCTTGAACCTAATAGATGCTTCACAGAACTTTTATAAAATGTGGATTATTTTTAGCCATGTCGCATTTCCAGAGTCTTGAAAATCCGCACAAAAAACATGGAAAATCCGCAGTAAATCCGCACTAATTCCGCAGGTAAAATGCAGGTCATTTTACCTGCAGATTTTGCAAAATCCACGCAGAAAAATCCGCATTGGAATCCGAACGTGTGCACGTCCCCTAACTGTCCTGTATAAACCCCGAATGTTTACGTTTGGGTTAGCTCATCTCTAGTGGGAACCCCTATATTTCCAGTGAGAGGTGACAGACCTGAGTGGTTTTGTGTGAGGTAAGTTAAGGTTTTTATTGGATGCCACCCGAAGAAGCATTAAGCGAATCCATAATGCTGCTCATTTAAACCAAAATCTTAATTTTGTGTCATCTGTTCACAAATTATTGTTTTAATAGCCTTATGTGTTGTACAAGTGATCTTTAGCAAATTGCAGTTGTGTACCAGTGATCTTTTTGGAGAACAACGACATTCTCCACACAATCCTGCTGTGCATATCATTGTTGTCAGTCTCCTGATAGTGGATTCGCTAGCTAATGTGAGAGAGGCCACATCACATCCTATTATACGTCTTGCTAGTGGAGTGATCTTTGTTGACTACTCCTGGGGAGGTTGACATGAAAATGTAGTATAAGTTAAGTAATAGGATTTGTTTTCAAAGATTCCTGGACTTCTTTTTGTTTCCTATAGGTGCTGGCAACTTTATTTCTTTTAAGTTAAGCATCCCAACCCAGAGATGAGGGACAGCATCAACAAGAGCCATGAAATGCAAGTTTCCTTGACCCAGGCATAGAGATGACATCAAGAGATGTGGAATGAGCTACAAAGGACTAGGGCTTGAATATATGTTTAAGACTTTGAATGTCAGTTATTTCTTGAAGTCTTGGGGAGGGGCAATTGAAATGAAGATTGTTCTGAGTTTCTGCCTCACCCAGACACTGAATCCTATATACAAAACACGAGTTTTAGTTTTCTTGCTTATATCCTTTGTTTTATTAATTAAGATTAGTGACATTTTTGTCGTATTAAACTACATTTAATAACTTCTGTCTTGTGTTTGTAAAAAAATTTAAATGCAAAACTTGATTATGTTAAGTGATATAACTTAATTAAGTGATATAACTTAAATGATTTAGATAATTCTATTAATATGTCCTTGCTGTGTACTGTGTAATGGCCGTATCTAACCATGCAGGAACATGGTCTGACCATACCACATCTCCTGGGCAGTGGAGGAAGCAAAATAGTATACAGACATTACAGCATGGGATCGCAGCTGATTCTTTCTTTGAGGTAAAACATTGATTAAAAACAGACAGTGAAATGACACAAAACGATTCAGCTGGCCCCTTCCCAGGATAGTAAAACCAGCTCATAACTGTCTGCCGAGTGTGATGCTTTATAAGTTAATCACAGTCATGTCACACGGGCGATGACGTTACTGATGTTACTGAACGACTCACCATATTTTGCAGGGGACAATCTCTGGACGTCATGGGAAAACCAAAGATTATGTTGGAACTGCTGAGTTTTTTATTAATAATAAATGGGTTAACCAGGGAATGTGTGGGGGAATCTTTATTCAATTTAACTTTTTTGCTGCGTGTAGGTTATTTTCTTTTATATACGGGGTTAGTAATGAGGAGATCTGACAGACACCTCTCCATTACCAATCTCTGACATTACACAGCTGACATCAACCCCAAAAACTACTACCCCGATTGCCACTGCACCAGGGCAATCAGGAAGAACCAAAGCTAAGCACCAGATTTGGTGCATCTAATGGATGTACCACTTCTGGGGTGGCTGAAGGTTGGTCTTAATAGGCTGGGAAAGTGCAAATATCCATGAACTTTCCCAGCCTATGAGAATCAGCCCCCGGCTGTCGGGTTTGCCTTAACTATTAAAAATAGGTGCTATTTCATTTTCGGGGGGTGGGGGGGGGTTAACCCATTTTTATTAACCAGAAAAGGCAAAGCAGACAGCTAGGTGCTAATTCTAATAGGCTGGGAAGGTCCATGGATACCGGTTGCTTCTCAGCATGATAAGACCAGCTCCCAGCTGTCTGCTTTCCTTTGGCTCCTTATTTAAATAATGGGGAACCTCACATCATTTTTTTCATTTATTTATTTATAGTTTAATAAGTACAGCACATGCAAGGCACTGCTCAACTCCTCCACTTGAAGCCCCACCTTCTGGTTCAAGATTATTATTTTTTACATTTTTTTATTCTAAGTTATTTTAAGTACTTTCCTTATCCACCTTTGTTTGCAGCGCAATTGTCCTGCTCTTACCCTCACTTTTCTTTTTTTTGCAGCCCTCTAGCTCTTACTATGACCATTTTACAGCATCAAAGATGGATCCACATTGACTTGTATGGGGTTCGGGTTCAGGGTCAAGTTCTGGTACCAGAACAGAACTTTTGACTAAAGTTCGGCTGAACCCACCGAACTCAAAATTCCACGAATTGGCTCATCCTTAATAATGAAAAGTCATCCAAAATTTCTATATATGAGAAGACTATAAAGAGTAGTAAATAAAGTCAAATCAATAAAAGCTATGATCACTCTTTTGCCTATGAAATAGCATGTGCTTTTTAAAGTAAATTAAAATTTGGTTTAATAGAGAAAATTTTTCCAAGACTATGGAAACATCTTTATGAACTTGCCACCATTCTTCCATACTGTAGATTGTGTTGACTGCATCTTAATTCACTATATGAACAAAAGTATTGTGATATACATCTAAATCATTGAATTCATGTTTTTTATTCAATCCTATTGTCACCATAGCATAAAATCAAGCATAATATTTTAAAGAAAAAAAATCGGCTCAATGTCCTACTGTACTGTAGAGTTGCATGTGGCCTCCACACTGGTATAGTGCATGGATTGCTGTGGGGCGGTTCCCTGGTAGAATTGAGGAAAAAGATTTGCACTGCCCTAATCCACCATCCAACGTTCTACCTGTATACTACTGTTTGGACCTTATTAAAGTTGTTCACCTTGCAAATTCATTCTGATGTTGAGTGCAGAGTTTCTTTATATTAATTCATGGTTTGAACCTTTACTCTTGCACCATCTTGGGGCTGTGCGTACGCTTTTCTTCATCATCTACTAATCCACCATCCAGTCAGTTTCTCCATAGCAGCCTGAAAAGGACAAGGACATTCTCAGCTACTGCAGCATATAATAAATCCCACATTTTACATTATGCTGTGGGACCTAGTAAACACCACAGTTTCCCAGGTCGCAGTCGTTTAAAGCACCACTCCAATGTTTTTTTTATTGCAGTGCTGGAGTGGTCTAATCAAAGGTCCCTAACACTAGTATCATACTTACAAGCATCTTCATCTTCTATCTCCACCACTACAGTCAGTCTCCAGCAGTTTGTGACCTGCACTGTTTGCTTGAGTAAAGGGTATGCCACACTAAACAACATCGCTAACGGGATCGCTAAAAAACGTCACTATTTAGCGATCCCGTTAGCGATGTTGTTGTGTGCGGCATCTACCAGCGACGTGGCCCCTGCTGAGATCCTGCTGTGATCTCGCTCGTCGCTGGAATCGTTCCGGACCCTATTTTATCGTCGGCGCTCCCACTGGGTAAGTATTATCGCTGAGTGTGGCACCTTTTCTTAGCGATTTAGCGGTACTTTTGTACCGCTAAAGTCGTTAAGGAGATCGCTAACCGCGATAGCGTCCTTAACGATATCGCTAAGTTAAGCCGCACTCAGCGATATATAAACAATCCCGCTAGCAATCGCATTAGTATGCGTCGTCATCGTTATCGCTAGCGGGATTGTTTAGTGTGGCAGTACCTTAAGTCAGAGGTCACTTTTCAATGTGAGTCTATGACAGAGCCTCATTCGGGCTCTGATAGACTTGCACTGAGAGCTTGTGCCTGCATTTACTGACTTCCGGCCAGTCAGAAGCTGCAGTCACAAAATGGCAGCGTGGGACCAGAGCAGCTCCGATATAAGACTAGGGTCAGGGACCTTAGATTAGATGAATCACTCCAGCACTGAAAAATAAAAAAATGCTGTAATTCCGTTTTAATGTGGACTGGACTGAACAATGGATAGGGCATTGCAAATCTTTATGAAGTGGAAAAAAATTGTGGTCCACCACCAATGTAATCTGGTAACAATTTTCTTTTTATAAAGATTTATATAAGTCACAAAAAGAGCAAAGATGATTAGTAAAACAAATATGCTCACATCTGCATTTTTGTGATTTTATTGAAATATCAATAAACATTTTTGAAAAAATGGATCATTATAAAAAGCTTGTTGAATTTGAGTATGGTATATGCAATAATCATTTGTGAGTGGTTTTATAGAAAACTGGAAGAATTTAGTAACCACAACAATTTAGCAACAAAGTAACCAACCACATAAACTTACAGAGCGAGCAGAGAGCTGAGGTGCATAGTGTATAAAAGTTGCTAATGCTTTGCTAACTCAATAACTGCAGAGTTCGAAACATCCTTTCATATTAACATTAGCACAAAAATTCGGCACCATGTGTTTCATGACATGGGTTTCAAAGGCCTGACAATTGCATGCAAGCCTTATATCATGATGCACAATACCCCAGGATCAGACACCATCATAGGACACTTAAGGCAAAAGAAATGTGTTCTGTTGATAAATCATACTTTCTAACTGGAATCTGAGGGTCTGTCAAGTCTGTGTTTGGTGAATGCCAGGAGAACATTGGCTGACTGCATTGTGCCAACTAATTGGAAGAGGAGGGCTGATGCTGTGGAGTTGTTTTTTAGCATTTGTTTTAGAACCCTTTTTTCCTGTGAAAGGAAATTTTACTGCTAAAGCATGCCTAGACATTTTGGACAATTAAATGTTTTCAAATTGTGGGAACAGTTTGGGGAAGCATGAACTGACCCCAGTGCACAGTTCATAAAGCAATGTTTAGTGAGTTTGATGTGGAAGAACATGACTGACCTTGACAGAGCCCTGACTTTAACCCCATCAAACATCATTGGTTTGAACTAGAACACATCAGTGACTTCTCAAATGCTTTTTTGAATGAATGGACAGAAATTCCCACAGACACTGTATCTGAGCCGGAAACTCTCTTCCTGAGAGAGAAACTATGCCATTGTTCAGAAAGAGTGCTTAGCCATAAAATTGGCCATGGATAAACTGAAGTATTACTTATTAGGCCGTAGGTTTAAGCCAGTGTCAGACCATGCCCCTCTGAGAAGGTTAAGGGAAATGAAGGGTAAGAATGACTACGTGGTTCTTAGACCTCCAAGATTCCAGATTCCACGTAGAGCATAGACCAGGTTACATAGTAATGTGGATGCTCTCTCCTGAGTCCCCAGTTTGATGTCCGAAGGTGCCAAAACCCTCAGCTTTTGGCAGAGGGGGGATATGTGACAGATTACTGGCAATGTATGTGAGAGGAGATATGTATCATGAAGATTGCTTTCTTCCATGATGTAAAACCCATAAGGGGTTAACCAGCCTTGATAAGGGATTGAGTTTTTGATGAGTAGGTGAGAGATGGGCAGGAAGCCTACTCACCATATCTCCACATAAAGGGTGTGGCTGAGGAGTTAAATCTTCAGCCTTTGTTTTTTTTCTCTGTGTTGTTTGGAGAGGAAGGTCTCCAGATGGTGGTTCCAGGAGGAGCTGAAGACTTGTGTCCTCTGCAAGCGAGTTCTGCCAAAAA